>CM049854.1:22729605-22773558 GCA_027422415.1 Schizothorax lantsangensis | reverse complement strand
TACTTTTTGTAAATCTATCGGGAAAGCGCCTCAAGTGTGATGTCTAGAAATGCAGCAGGATGAGTTTGGGAACAAAGCTACTGTGTTGTTTGCAGTGAGTGTGTGTCTGTTATACTGGCGACATCTTCCAGTCATCAGGGAAAGATTTTGGCTCCCGTTCTTCATAATTAAGGACATCACTGAGTGCCAGATATACCCAATTCACCTGTTTCTGGGATGATGAGATTCTGTTCTCAGCTGGGGAGAGTTTCACTCAGAAATGCCAAGATGGAAACCAGCACTTGTTTTGTAGAATTTTTTTTTTTTTCACTCCTGAAACATTTAAAGGTAATATATTTTTGTGAAATGTCCTTCTCTATTCACAAGCAGCCTGACAACAGCAACACTGATTCAACCAAATATATATTTATATATATAAATTAAACTTTAAAATGCATACATTTAGCTAATTTTTATTTGATAAATGATTTCATAGTTTTCATTGAAATGATTAATTACACTAAAATTATGTGAATTCTTTTTGATAATTATTTGATAGAAATGATTTGATAATTATTTTAAATGATCATTTTTGTTGTCATTTCTCTAGAAACTATATATTTGTGTATAAAATTTAGTATGAATTTAAGTACACAGTATATAGTATGTGTACACAATATTGTTGTAGCTAACAATTAGCATGCAAGCTCAATTTTTGTTTTCTTTAGCCCTGAAGCATAAGGTGCAAAACAGTTGTGTTAAGAGTTAACTGACTAACGTGCTGAATCGATCCTGTGAATTGACACTGGCAGTCAATGTTTTTCTCTTTACCCTTCAGAAAGGTGAATAAGATAATGGTAGAAAGGAGGGAAATGAGATCGGACACAACACTTGTCGCATTCAGACACATTATTACATGCGGTAACCATTAGGCCATAATGCATTTGGTAATTATTGACAGTGCGTTCATTTCTGCTTTTGGGAATATCGTCCACGCAGAAATTTGCATATCATTGCACAAATTAATCAGAAACAGCTTTGCTCCAATGTTTCTTATATAATAAAACCTGCGTATGTGTGTGTAATGAGCATAAACAGCAGTCTGTGAGCAGAACGTGGAATTTATGCAAGCTCTTAAAGCAAAACAACAATTCACCAGCTCATAACAGTTGATTATACAGTCTGATCTGATCTGATCTGACACTGTACATAAACACAGCGGGCCGAACTCCACGGCTGATTGGTCCAGAATCCACAAAAGCACAGATATAGGGAATGGCTAAATGTTTATGGCAGCTGTGTGCTCTCAGTAAGGTTTATAGTATCCGTATCGTCCTTTAGTGAGATCTAAGAACATCAGAGTCTCCAGCGAGGCCGTTGTGCATTTTCCTTACATCTGCTTGATTGAATTTATTTGCGATGCTGATCCTCAAATGTCAGATTCTGCTCGCTCTCATTTTCTGTGAGCAGCGAAACATCCTCAGTAACATTAAGACATGTCTTGCCTAATAAAATTGTAATTAAATTTGTACTCCAGGGGTTCTATTTTAAACTCAATACAATCACACTCATCCGGCTCCAATACTGGAGAAACAAACTTGATAAAATGGTTCTTGTATTAAAAATGTCACATTGTGAAAATGTCCTAATATCCTTTTTATAGCAAATGATTCAGATGATTGAAGAAAAAGCATGTAGAGATTAACTTTGAATGAATCTGACTTGCAGTCGTGAATCAGATTTTAGAGTTTTATTGTAGGATTCATTATTGACAAAATGGCTGTATCCCAATTCCACACTAGCTGCCCTAGATAGTATTCAGTATTCAAATGAGTCCAAATTATAGTATATGTTTAGAATAGTACACTTACAGAGGCTTGGATGGCATGCTTTTGATTTTTAAGTAGGATCCATGTATGTTTTTTTTTTTTTTTTAGTTAAAATTACCCACGGCCCTTTGCAGTACATAAGAAGAGGACTCCGTATGCATGAAAGCATGAAGATATCTATTAAGCAAAATTCCACACAGGCTTGTAAGACAATACCATGTCTAATGATCTAAAACAACTGCAAAGCCAGCATTTTTTAATTTTAGGCACAGCTGAGGAGTTTTATATATTTTTAAATGTCAATAAATGTAAGGTCACAGCGGCCATAATGGTTTATAAATGTATGAACTTGTTCATTTAATAAAATAAGCTGGTGAATGAATTAATTTAGCAGAATGATAACACCAACAGTGTGTAGTGAAGGGGTTTTAAGTGCAGAAATTGGCCTACTGTCTTGCTATAGACTACCATTCATAAAACTGGGGTATTCATTTTCTTTTTAAAGAAGAAATTTTTACTTTTATTCTGCAAGGATGCATTAAATTGATCAAAAGTAACAGTAAAGCAAATTATAAGAATATTTCACAATATTACTGTTTTCACAATTGTACTGTTTTCACTTTTTATGAAATAACTGCAGCCTTGGCAATACTTCAAAAACATTAAAAAACCTTATTGACCTCAAACTTTTGAACGATGGTGTACTTTAAGATCAATGTATGATTTTTTAGCACATATTAGATGTATGAGAACTGAAACACAGCTTAGAGCAACCTCGAGTAAACTGAATTGTATTTGTCGATCTCATGCTCTGTGACTTTGTATAATTAATTATTCGCTTTCCATTGCATAAAAAAAATAACAGTAAGATAACGAAATGACATGACATTTTGCATCATTGTTTTTTAAATGAGTTCATTAAACGCAGCTCTGGGAGAATGAGCCAGATCCAGAAGGTTCATGCAAGAGTGATCAAGTCAGCAAACAGTGTATTTATGGGGGTTGATCGTGAACGGCTCAGAAGATCGCTTGTTTGCACTGTTACGGTGTGGTAATTGCTGATAATTATTCCAGTCAGGTCAGGAGGTTCTCTAATAGGATGTTCTTCAAAAATGAGTGATATAATTTGTTCGTGTGGCATTTGAAGATTTTAACGATGGCACTGCAACACTGATCTCACATTTTGAGAGAAGAATCAATTGAATTCAATTCAGTTTTGCACAATGCACATTGTCCTAAAGCAGCTTTACAGAGAATAATGTCTTACAGCCACCCTCTGAGCAAACCGAATGCAACAATGGCGACGAAGATGCCATAAGATGGTTAGTTGGGTTGAATTCTGAACTATCCCGTTTCGGATATAGGATATTGCTAATTGATATCTCAGACTTCGGACCAGAAGAGTGTTTTGTTGCCTGGTGCTCTGAAGATGACGTGCAAAGAAACAATATAACAATGCAACCATTAGCTTTGCATATACAGTATGGTTGCCAACAAAGAAAACTGGCAACCAGATTGCAGAGGACAAATATGCAACTGTAGCATTTGTTTTGTAGGTGTACGCTTAGCAGATGATTGTTCACTTCTTTCATAACCTCTGTGAAATCTTGACTCATTTATGCATTTTATTTGCACACAGATGTTCCCTAGTTGGAGTTCCCACTTCTAACTGCGCTTTTCTAAGTCTGAAGTTGGAAACTCAAAAACAAACACAGCTAGAAAACCTTGAGAAGAACCAAAGCTCAAGGGGGGAGCCAACCTAGCCGGTACATTTACTTGAGCTGTAGATGTGATTTATCAAAATTGATCCTGTTTTTACTTTATTATTGTGAATGATGTTTGTCTAAAGATTAATCATGCTCAAGCGTGTATGACGCTCATGTTGTTTTCAGTGTCTGCAGTCTCGCTGTATAAGGAAACCTGTGTTGTGATGTTTTATGCCTTCGTTTGATTACCACCATTTTTGGTAATAAATTTGCATTAAATCAAATATCCAGAAAAATTGAGAATGCAGAATTTATAAAAAGATAAAACATTTCATAGGGTCCTATTTTGTAAAAAGTGTTATTAAACCATAGATTGTTTTATAAATTCACTTGATTAGAAATGCCTTTTTATACTTAAAATTTTATTCAGCTATTAAAGTGAAAGTGACATGTGGCCAAGTATGGTTACCCATACTCGGAATTCGTGCTCTGCATTTATCCCATCCAAAGTGAACACACACACACCGTGAACACACACCCGGAGCAGTGGGCAGCCATTTATGCTGCTGTGCCCGGGGAGCAGTTGGGGGTTCGATGCCTTGCTCAAGGGCACCTCAGTCGTGGTATTGAAGGAGGAGAGAGCGCTGTACATTCACTCCCCCTACCTACAATTCCTGCCGGCCCGAGACTCGAACCCGCAACCTTTGGGTTACGAGTCCGACTCTCTAACTATTAGGCCACGACTTCCCCATTAAAATGGAATCCAGAAATATTAAAAGAGAAAAAAATGGAATTTGAGAAAAAATTATACTGATTTCATAGGGCCTTAAAGAGATAGTTCACCGAAAAATGAAAATTCTGTCTTTAATTACTAAACCCGTTCATTCATTACATTCCAAACCCGTAAGACCTTCGTTCATCTTCAGAACACAAATTAAGATATTTTGGATGAAATCTGAGAGCTTTCCGACTCTCCATAGACAGCAAGGGAACTACCACGTTCAAGGCCCAGAAAGGTAGTAAGGACATTGTTAAAATAGTCCATGTGACATCAGTGGTTCAACCATTATTTTATGAAGCTACGAGAATACTTTTGGTGTGCAAAGAAAACAAAAATAACGACTTTATTCAACGATGTCTTCTCTTCCGGTCATTCTCCGCCGCCATTCACGAGATTATCACGACGTATGCATCGTATCTTTCTTACATTTACATTAATTCATTTAGCAGATGCTTTTATTCCCTTTTATACAAATGAGGAATACAACAAGCAATTCATTCAGAAGTGCTAGTAATGTAAGCAAGTTTCTGACATAGTATCTTGTTCGCTCAGAAAGGTCACATAAGCTGGGTTTCCATACAAAGTTGCGAATTTAACTTGTGCGCAAAATTAGAATGCCGCATAAAACATCTGCGAATAAGCGCCATTTCCATCCGATGAGTCAAAGAGAACAAAATCGTCACTTCCTGATAATACAAAGAAAAGTGGGAAAAGCCACTGAATATAATAATTTTCATATATAATAAATGAGTTGTGCTTCAGAGCGAGTAGACGAAACACAATGAATCCGGTCATTGCTTTCGTGGATGCCTGCTGTTTAGGAACGCAGTCGTGTAACAGTTCTGAGAGGCAATAATACAGAAATACTTCAACAACAGACTTTGCTCAGGCATTTCAGAATGACCATAACAACATTTCAGATGCTGAACAGCAAGATCGGTCCACTGGTTAGTCAGGTTATTCCATCGTGCAAAGTCACATGACTTTTTTTTTGGAATTTATTTGGCAAATGCGTTTCCATCTCCCAATACTCGCATTAACCTTTTTTCACACAAGACAAAAAACACATCAAGTGAGCATAACTTTTTAGCATTAAAATTTGTGAAAATTAAGGGATTTTTTTCCCCGAAATTTGGCATTTCATCACTCGTTTCTGATGCGATACTTCAAAATGCGCATTAAAACAGAGTGATGGAAAAACAGCTGTTGTTGCAATTGGTAATTCACATTATCTTTAAACATGCCTTTTTCTACCAATTTTTTCCTTATTGAATACTTGATCTTTTACCTTTTGAGTTGCATTTAAAAACAGGCAATTTGCTACAAACCAACACAGTCAACTGGCATATTATTTGAGTTTAGCATATAATCTCTCTGTTTAGCATTTTATCACACTGTTTAGGATTTTTTTTAGCATGCAGTGTTTTTGTGAATCTTGCTTTGACATATTTGTCAGATCAACAGAGCGGCAAAACCCCCTTCCATGTGGCCTGTTAACAATGTGGACATTTGCGATGGAGTTTGTTTGTTGTGTGAAAATGTAGTTGCTATGAGATTTTATTTTCTGGTCCCCTTTTGCAGAGGTGAAATGTGCTAATGAGCTCTCTGTTGTGATGTCATATTACCCACAAATCCCTGTGCTCTCCCTCAGCGATCCCACCAGGACACGCAGAAAGACAGGAAAAAAAGACTGAGATTCACATCTCACTTTCTTCAACACTGATAAATAAGCATGTGATTCTGATATTGGTTTGTTTCCATGGCAACTCGCTCCAGTCACAGGGTTGAGCAGGTGAGATGCGGCAGGTAGACAAAAACCGAGCAAATGTGTGTTTCTGATTCTCAAGCCATCATGTTATCGGTCTAGTTTAAGATTGCGCACATGTAGTCCAATATTTGTTTGTTCCGGCATAAAGCTTCTCACGTCAACTGACGGTTTCCAGAGTCCATGCTAAACGCACGCATGCACATGATCGTGATGAATTAGCTCAACGCTTGAGGAATATTAATCACTTTGTCATCACAGCAGTGGAGGGAAGCAGTTTAGCACAGCTAGAGTCGTAAAGACTAATTTATCATATCCTGAAGCACATACGCACACACACACACACACACACATATGAGCTGCTCTCCTCCTACAAGCGCTTGGACAACAAACTACTAACGCATAAAAAAAAGCAGCCGAGACAAACTTGTTTACTGGTAAGGAACCGTAACCGCAGTCTTAAAGCTGACAGCACAGATTTAACAGCTTCCAGTGCACCGCGGCTTTAAACGTGGGAGGGGCTAAGGTATTGGTCAAGGTGTGTTTGGAGGGGAGGCGGATGCTGATTTGATTGTGGCTGGATGAAAGAGATAGGTGATTCATTTCTAATAAATTTAATTAAGAATTAAAATGATATGATAGTTGATGCTCATTTCTAATAAATTTAATTAAGAATTAATAAATAAAAATAGTCTTATGCATGCTGGTCTTAGATTTTATGCAGTTTCACTTCAATTAAATGTTTCATTATTATTTATTATTATTCATATTTATAATATTTTATTTAAAAATGTTCTATTCTGTTTTATAAAATAGATTTCTAATGTACTTAATACCTCTTCCCAAGAATGAAACTTCTGCAAATTCTGCATAAAAACAGTTTGTTTGTTTATTTATTTATTTACAAGTATTATTTATGTATTTATTGTTTTGTTTGTTTGTTTGTTTTGTCTTTGTAATCATTTATCAAGTATAATAATTTGCTCTTTATTTCCTTTCCAGCCGCTCTTGGATGTCTGTACTGCCCATTTTTAATGATCCAAGAATAAGTCAACGCTTACTTTTTCTCATTGATATCTTGTTTTGCTTTGAATGCCTGTTATTTAAAATGAAACATTTCACCAAAAAGAATATATGCAGAAAATGTGCTTGCTTTTCAGCTATCCAAGATATAGATGATTTGTTTCTTCATCAGAACACATTTGGAGAAATGTAGCATTACATCACTTGCTCACCAATGAATCCTCTGAGTGAATGGGTTGCCGTACAGAATGAGAGTCAAACAGCTGATAAAAACATTACAATAATCCACAATTAAACTTAATGATGGATTTATTTTCTATTATTTTTTTTTTCACATCACAAGACATTAAATTGATGACTGGAGTTGTGTGGATTATTGTGGATTTTTATCAGCTGTTGGGACTTCAGAACGACTGGCACCCAGCACTGCAGAGGAATCCATCGGTGGAGCAAGTGATGTAAAAGTAATGTCACAATTTCTTCTCACAAATCTAATGAAGAAACAAACCTCATCTATCTGGATGGCCTGAGGGTGAGTACATTTCAGCAAAATTAAAATTTTAGGTGACCATTTTTTATTCTATATAAAATATAAATCAATATAATATAAAATTGGTTAATGTAAAAAGGCTTTAAAACTAATCTAGGAATATATCCATGTGATTTTTTGATTGCTTCAAAATAATGGTAAAAATATTTATTTTCTCTCCAAACGTTCGGCTCGCATTGATTGAAGAAGAGCACATCATGTATGACGGCCATTAAGAAGCGTCCATGCGGTGCTCGGGACTTGATTATTACTTCTCATGTATTTATGATGTGATGTAGGTAAAATAGTTGATTTGGCCAGGTGTGATTCAGACTCATCAGACCGTGTCGTTGATTATGATCATCAAGCAAATATACCTTCAGTAAGAATTAAAACTCTTCAGATGGATCTCAGAAAAGAACATTACGGCTAGCTAAAAACATACGAACACACACACACACACACACACCACTCCATCACCATCTGTGGGTCGATGTGTGTGGTGCAAAGGTTCTGCTGAGTTTTTGAAAGCTCAGAATGATCCCACTGACGCTCAGACAGTCATAAACATGCTACGACTGCGTAGCCAGACTTTTGACGAATCGTCATAAAGTCTGGAATGCACTGCAGCATATTATGCTTCCCACTTAGACAGGAAGAGTCTAACATAAGAGTCTAACCAACGTCACATTCATTTTTTTGTGCATTTAATGTACCGGTTAACATGAAAATAGATTGCTTTGAACACTGGAACTTTGAAAAAAGCGTGAACTCGATTTGCATTGTAATTAAAAAGGCTGCTATAAATGGACATTGTATTAATGCTTTAGGAAGATGCTTTTTTTTTCCCAAAATGACATACACTGCATAAAATAATAATACATAACACAATTATGAATTTAATTTGGCATTTATGTCTCTCTTGTGTGTGTGAATATGTATGCAAGGACTAATAATAATAACAATAATAATTTAAATTTTTTAAATATTTAATTATGATAATTTTATGTTTTTATGAATGTTTTTGTTAATGATTATCAAATATACATAAATATCTAAATATTAATCTATATAATATCTATTTATCTAAATATATAATAAATATTATATAATATCCAAATAAATATCTAAATATATAATTTAGCATTTTATATTCTATAATTTGCCTTTTTTTCTAATTCATTTGATTTTTCTTTGCATGTATACATATACTTTTTTTACGTTAATTATTATATAATTTTTATATATTATATTATTTTTAATATTTATCTAAAACAAGATCATTTATAAAAAAAACTGACAACACAATAAAGCCGCATTTATTTGAGATTAAAATTTCGTGCATGCACAGTGAATAAACTTCCAGAATGGCATTAAAGACATTTCATGCAGAAATACTTAAATTATTTCTTTCTCCGATAACATATATTTGACTTTATGAATTGTTTGCTTAGTAAGCACGTAACTCTCTTTGGGAGATTCTTAAACTTCATTCTTAATTATAAAGTTTACAAAAACCAAAATAGGCCAAAATCAGCCCATCTGAGCCTGAAATTATCTACAAAACAAAGTTTGTGTGGAGTCTGTACACTAAGCGATTCAGGGCTTAATTAATTGCAGAAGTTTAATGTGGTTTGGGATTTAGAAAAAGCCATAACCGCAGTGTTTGTGGAATATGAATACAGTACCGGCTTGCTAACACTGTAACAGTACAGGTGTGCAAATGATGACGACGACTAGCATACGCAGTCCCACTATTTGTGTTACACACGGTCCCTACAGTAATGATGGTCGTGTGGGCGTTTCGGTGCACCTGTGATCTAATGTCTGCTTCTGGTAATGAGACAGGAGAATCTATCTGATCTCTCTCTCGTTCTCTCGTGTCCTCCTCACTGATGAATGGAAAGGCAGCTCTTAATTAGATTGTTTTACATTGTATATCTGATATGGGACTAATTAAACTCCTACAGTGAGACAGGGAAGCTCTTATTATGAGAGCAGGTGAAACTAGGGTTTTACCCTCTTTACGCAGCAGCAGAGAACACTAGAAGGTCAAATATTGAGCAATAGCACTTTCATTAAGACTTAAATGTTCTACGGAATCTCTAAACTTTTTCCGAAGTCCAAAAAGACCATCTGTTGAAACTAAGCTGCAAAAATGACTTGCTATGTTTGAAAACATTAACACATGACCACCCACGTTTGCATGTTAATGACGGCTATTCTTTATTTAGAAACTCGGCCTGCCAGTCTCGATAAGGTAATATGGAGGATGTAGGATACATGTTGTCTGATCTATGCTGTTCCTGAGTGTGTGTAGCACCTACAGCTCTGCAGATTGTTTCAGATAATCCCAAAATGGTGTCTTTTTAACAAGATCTGATCATTTCGGTCTGATATTAACAGTTTATGTGGTACATTTCAGTGTGAATTTGTATATAAATCTGCCGTGCGGAGGGCGTTTATGAAGGTACATGACGAAAAAACACTTTCCTGCATTTTCTTTCTGCTCTAGTTTGAGTACCACTTAAACTTACTCTTGAAATTTGGTATTGCATACTGCAAATGTTGTTGGCTTTTATGATAAATTGCTTGGGATGGTCCTCATTTGTAAGACGCTTTAGTCAGTGAGTGTCTACTAATTGATTAAATGTAAATGTAAAAGTTGGAGAAGGTGGAAATGGTCATAGAAGATTTAATTATGGCTGGTTTTGGCACAATAAAAAAACACTGAATTAAAATATAAGAAATTTTCCCTCTGCTATAATGCAAATATATTGTCACTGTCAAGCATTATATAAATAATAGCAGTAAATAATACAACACAGCACATCTATCACAATGAAAATAATAAAATCACAACCTACACTATAAAACAATATAAAAGAAATGACGTAAATGTATCATTTTTTTTTTTACCATTTGCATTATAATTATATAAATACATAATATATAATTTTAGATTATCTGTGGACCTTCTGAAAAAATAAATTGAAATGAAAAATATAAAATATGCCAAAATGATCCCAGATAAATTTAATCTGTTTTCCTGCTTTCACTGTTTGATCGCTCTCAGCTGGGACCTTGTCCTTGGTGCTGAATGGCACACGTGCTGCTGTCCGTGGTCCTGACATCCTTTGTGTGGTTGCATGAGGGTCTCGCCCTGCATGTTTTGATGAGGCTCTTGAATATTGTGTGGAAAACATACCTCTGAATGTCTCCCAATAGGAGTGTCATGAAAGCATCATGTGACTGTGTGTTTGTGTGAGCGGTTAAATGTGGACCGCAGGTGATTGCGTGGTCTTGTCTTTGATTGCTGGTAATTATGGGAAATCAGCAGCATGTGAGGTAATCAGCGTGGCTTTAATAAGACACCTTTCATTTCCTGAGTGCTTTCTGTTCACCTGAACGGCTAACAGAGATAAGAAACAACCACTGATTATACAGGTGACAAGGATGGACGGAGGGATAGACAGATGGATGGACATATACAGTCATGTGAAAAAGTTAGGACAACCTATTGAATTCCATGGTTTTCTGTATCTGGACATAATAAAAAATCATCTGGTCCTTGGCAGGTCTTAAAATTTGGAAAATAAAACCTCAGATGAACAACATCACATGACATGTCACACTATGTCATTATTAATTTAACAAAAATAAAGCCAAGATGAAAAAGCCATGTGTGACAAAGTTAGGACACCCTATGGTTCAGTTGCCTGTAGATCCACTTTTAGCAGCAACAACTTGAAATAATAATTTTCTGTCTGACTTTATCGGTCTCTCACATCGGTCTGGAGGAATTTTGGCCCACTCTTCTTTACAACATTGCTCCAGTTTATCAAGGTTTGTAGGCATTTGTTTATGCACAGCTCTTGCCAAAGCATTTCAGTCAGGATGAGGTCTGCACTTTGACTGGAATGTTGCAGCACCTTGATTCTTTTCAGCCTTTCTGTTGTAGATTTGCTGGTGTCCTTGGGATCATTGTCCTGTTGCATGACCCAATTTTAGTCCAACTTTAGCTGTCGGACACATGTCCTCACATTTGACTCTAGAATACTTTGGTATACAGAGGACTTCATGGTCGACTCAATGACTGTGAGGTTCTCAGGTCCTGTGGCTAATAAACTAGCCCCAAATCATCAGCCCTCCACCAGCATGTGTGACTTTTGGTATGGAATGGTTTGCTGATGTGCTCTTTAGGTTTTCACCAAACATGGCGCTGCTCTTTATGGCCAAACATCTCAACTTTGGTCTCATCTATTCAAAGGACATTGTTCTAGAAGTCTTATGGTTTGTTCAGATGCAACTTTGTAAACCTAAACTGTGCTGCCATGTTTGTTTGTTAAATAGAAGAGGATTTCTTCTGGCAAGCCTTCAAAACATGCCATGCTTGTCCCATATTTTTCTAATTGTACTGTCATGAACTTTATCATTTAGCATATTGTATTAACAGAGGCCTGTGGAGCCTGTGGTGAAGTTCTAGGGTTTTCTGCCATTTCTCTGAGCATTACACGGTCTGACTCTGAACTCGGGGTGAATTTGCTGGGACGTCCACTCCTGGGAGGATTGGTGTCTGATTTGAATGTCTTCCACTTGTGAATAATCTCCCTCACTGTAGAATGATGGACTTCAAATTGTTTGGAAATGGCCGTATTACTCTTCTCAGATTGATGGCAGCAACAATTGCTTCTCTAAGATCTTTGCTGATGTCTTACCTCCTTGGCATTGTGTTAACACACACCTGAAGGCTCCAGACCAGCAAACTGCCAACACTTCTGCTTTAGAGGTGCTCACACTTGCTGATGATTAGTTAATCAAAGGCATTTGATTAGCAGTGCCTGAACATTACTGAAAAGATAGATGGACAAATGGACAGACATGGATGGCTAGATAGATAGATGAATGGACATATAGATAGACAGATGGATAGACAGATATATATGAGATTGATAAATTGATGGATAGATGTTGGATGGATGGACGGGATGGATGGATGGATGGATGAGAAAGATGGATGAATATGATAAAGATGGATGAATATATAGATGAAGTAAGGATGAATAGATGAAGGATGGATGGATGGATAAAGGATGGATGATGAATAGATGAAGGATGGATGATAAATTGATGATGGATGGATGAATAGATGAAAGATGGGTGGGTAGATGGATTTACATTTACATTTACATTTATGCATTTAGCAGACGCTTTTATCCAAAGCGACTTACATTGCATTCAAGTTACAGTTTTACATTTGATCAGCTCTTGCTTTCCCTGGGAATCGAACCCATGATCTTGGCATTGCTAGCGCCATGCTCTACCATTTGAGCTACAGATGGATGAATAAATAGCTGAATAATGGATGGATGGATGAATAAATAGATGAGGGATGGATGAATGGATGGATAAATAGATATTGGGTGGATGGATAGACAAATGGATTGATGGACAGATAGATGGCTAGGTATATACATAGATGGACTGGTTGGGAGTGTGCTAAGCCTTATGGGATGGCTAATATATATCCCAGCAAAGGGACATTTATGAACCCAGTCACCATTGTTTTACCTCCATACAAATCTTTTTCTTTTTTCTTTTTCTCTCATTCTGTCTCTCTTTGTCCTAAAGGCAGAGCTATTATTAACGCAGAGTCACCTGTGCTCCAGATGTGTCCTGGTGCATGCTGGGAGCGCTGAGTGACAGAGACTCTGTGTAGATCATCTGACAGTTTGCTGGAGGGAGATTTCAAATGCCCTCTTCTCTCTTTTCCTCTCCTCTCTCTTCCTCTCCTCTTTTTTTTTTTCTCTCCTCTCCTCTCTTTTTTCTCTCCTCTCCTCTCCTCTCCTCTCCTCTCGAAGCTCTAAACATAGACGAGCATATGTTCACCTTCTCCCTCTGACCTCAGGAGAGAGAGCAGGGAGCTTGAGCGCAGATGAGCTGGTGCGAGAGAGAGAGAGAGAGAGAGAGAGAGAGGCAGGCCGACTGCAGATGTTTCTCAGCGTGTACCTGAATAAAAACACTGGTCCTGCTGACTCAGACAAACTCACACACAGGCGCTGAAAATCTGACCAGGGAACTTCTGGATTCTCCTGCTTTAATCTCTGTTGAATCTTTCCTGTCACATGATAACCCGAGGTCTCATGTTTCTTCCTCTATAACAGAGGATTCCAGGAGGATTTCAGAAGCAGAATCCTTTTCAAAACCTCCACAGAGAATTACACAACTGATATTTAACACACAGTATAAACCTGTGAGACAGACTTGCTGTGCTCTTCATGCTGCCATGAGGCTTTTAGACAACAGTAGAAGATCTGTGGATGGGATTAGTTATTGTTATTTCATAATAATAATAAAAATCACATTTAACTGCTGACTTCCTGGTGAATAATTAACCAAATAAGTTGGTGTTACCATAGAAACAGTTTGTGTGTGTGTGTGTGTGTGTGTGTATATATATATATACTGTACTTCTAACTGGTTTGCTGACTATGATATTACTGTGCTTGATTGGCCAGCCAACTCGCCTGACCTGAACCCTATAGAGAATCTATTGGGTATTGTCAAGAGGAAGATAAGTAACATCCGACCAAACAATACAGACGAGCTGAAGGCTGCTATCAAAGCAACCTGGGCTTTAATAATGCCTCTGCAGTGCCACAGGCTGATCGCCTCCATGCCACACCTCATTGAAGCAGTAATTCGTACAAAAGGAGCCCCTACCAAGTATTGATTGCATAATTAAACCTACTTTGGAGATCTTGAATATTTCTGTTTTGTAAATATTTTTTTGATTGATCTTTGAGAAAATATTCTATTTTTTTTGAGATACTGAATTTTTAATTTTCCTAAGCTGTAAGTCGTAACTATCAGAATTAAAACAAAAATCTTAAAATATATCAGTTTGTATGCATTGAATCTAGAATATAAGAAAATTAGCTTTTTCGAAATAAATTACAAAAAATAAAATACCTTTTCCATGATATTCTATTTTTTTTAGATGTACCTGTATGTATATATGAAGAGTTATCCATGCAAAAGCCTCTAAGTATGTCTGACGTTTTTCTTTAAAATGAGCATTTCATGCTACTATGTATAGGTTTCTATGTAAGTACTGGTACTTCTGAATGGGTTGAGGCTGGGATTTAGCGCATTTGAAGTGTAAGAACTTGATGAACATAAACTATGTGTGGAGAGCATTCACTCAGTATCGTTATTTCATTTTTGACCAAGATGGCTTTTAGAGACTTTTGCATTGGAACTCTTCATATATATATGTGTACACACACACATATATATACTGTATATACCGTGCATTCAAAAAGTATTCAGACCCCCTTCACTTTTTCAATGTTGTTATGTTGCAGCCTGATACTACAGTCGTTTAAATTCTTTTTTTTTCTCATTAATCTACACTCTGTACCTCATAATAACAAAGTGAAAACAGAATTTTAGAAATGCCTGCAAATTTATAAAAAGATTAGATAAATTATATAGAGAAATTAATATAGATAAATTCAAAAATGAAAGAAATGAAGGTTTATATTTTATCATAGCGACATATATTTACCAATTTATTAACCACTCTTATCATTTTAGTTGAATTGTCTTCATACATTGAAATTGAACATTTATTTCTTACACTTGTGTTGTTTAATTTCACAAGTAGGTCTATATTTATTTAAATTATTTCATGTTTTTTAAAGAAATTATCTTCAATGTGAAGTGGAGGTGTTTTCTGTCTGTTAAATCACAATGCTTAATGTGTTCATTGATTTTCTTTCCTCTTTAAAATAAAAGCAGTTAAATACATTCCTTCTATAGGTTTTTATCCTCATTTACTTCAATTGAGATGTAATGTTGTGATTCATCTGTGAGTCGGTTGGTTTGGGTCAAGGCTCAGAATTCTTTACTAATTAACGTTTTGAAAAGCTGGAAGAAATGAATGAGAAATCAAAGCTTAAGTGTGCAGTCACCACATCAATGTTTATTCATATGATCTCTGTAATATGTCTCAATCACTATTTCTGGATGGCGACTGGTCAGTGTGAATGCTGCTGCTGTGTGTGGAGCTCTCGCTAAACCACGTCTGATTCTCAAGAAGTTTCAGCTGTGTTGGTGCGCTCAAAGCCTTCATTCATGTTCACGCTTCTTCATCTAAAGAGCCTCTGATGTCCCCCGAACAAACGAAGGCCTCTTTCCGAGCGTGTGCACGCGTGCCGTGAACATTAGTGGAGATTGTTCCAGTCTGAACTTGTTAACACTTTGAATCGCTCTATTGGGCAATAATGAAAAATGACTGTAATCAGGCAGAAGGCTGTGGAGCTGCAGTGCAGTTGAAATCACGGCTTTAACACAGATTTGATTAGAGCCGTCCCTTTGCTTTTGTTGGAACCTGCGGGCTGCTTTAGGCTGATATTAGCTGCTGTCCAGAGCCTTTGCTTTTTAATGATAACATATTGACCTACATTACACAGATCTTGTGTGTTTTTGGGAATGAGTGTAATATTTCACAAAGTCCACTGATAAAGAAAAAAAATATTACTAGTGGTCTATAATTGAGCTAAAATTTCATTTATTCCGGCTCTGTGTGCAACTTATCTCTATTACGACAAAGCCGTCTGCTGTGATTACTACCTAACACGCTGGACTTTATCTCACGCTTCACATAATAATAGAATTATCCATCATTTCGTTCACAACCAGCCGCAGAAAATAAATCTACAGTATGTTACATGTGCTGTCCAAAGTGTGAGAATCTAATCTAATTTGCCTTGATGGGGCATGGAGCGCTTGATTGCTACAGAAGCTTTAAGAATTGCTAGAGAATTTTTAATTATGTTAAATGTAATCAGTTTGCACAAGGAAAACACATTTGTGGTGAATGGCATTGCTGTGTTCGTAAGGCAGCAGTGTATTTTATTTTTGTTATGTTTTTTTCTTCTTTTTGCTCTTCTGCATAATTTTGTGTCTCTCTGTTTAATAGTTTTGCATTTATAATACTACTACTACTACTACTACTAAATACGTTTTACATTTATTTACTTTTTTTATTATTCATATTATTATCATTATGAATAATATTTTAAATAAATAAATATTAGTGTTTTTATTTACTTTTCATTTTAAATTTATATTTTATTTTTATTATTATTACTTTTTACTTTTTTATTTATTATCATTCATTCCATATTCATTATTTATCATTATTAATATTTTTAAATAAAGAAATTAATATTAAAATTGTAATATTTTATTTAGATTTAATTTAAAAGTTATTTTATTTTAATATTTATTAGTAGTAGTATTTTTTACATTTTTATTATTATTATTTATTTCATATTTATTATCATTAAAATAATAACTTCAATATTTTTATTTACATTTAATTTAAAAATTATATTTTAATTTCTTCTTCTTCTTCTACTTCTTCTTCTTCTTATTATTATTATTATATGGAATTACTTTGTACTTTTTATTTTGGTGGAAACAGAGTTGAAGAGTTTGTGTTTGTATTTCACAATCATTTTTAAATCAACTTACCAAATTTAAAATTATAGTACATTATGCAAAAAATTATTATTTTTTTTTTATTTAATGAAATCGCTCCCTTTTAAAATTTAGTTACACAATTAATCAGTGTAATTTAAATGTGATTAATTGTGCAGATTTTGTCTGAAATTTGTGACATTGCATGACTGCATTTTTTGTATTAAAGAAATCATAGCTCTCAGCTCTACTAATGTGCCGTAATTTTATTTATTATTATATAGGAAAGAGTGGATGTTCCTCAAAACTTCATCTTTTGTTTTCCACTAAAGAAAGCTGTACGACTTTGAAGCAACATGAGGGTGAGTGAATTATTTTGTTTGTTTTTTCTTTCTGCCTTGCAAGCACTGGTAATTACTTCAGAAAATGCAAATCAGGTTTAATTTAAAGTGGGAGCTGAAGTGCATAGCAAAGGCTTGACTGGAACATGAATGGACTCCTACCTCCAACAAAGCTGTTGGCATTTCTAGACTCGGACTGGATGATCTTTCTATCAGTCATGCTTGGTTTGAGTTGGACAATGGGAATGAGAGAGAAAGTGAGAGATTCCCCCACCGGTGCCAGACAGGAAGTAGTGCAGGAATGAGAAGCTTCTGTGCCGCAGGAGAAAAGAGCCACTAAGCTCGTCAGTGGCCCTGAACGGGCCGGCAGTAATGGGTCAAAGCGTGAATTATGATTTCTATCAGGGCTTTTACATTCCTGCAAGTGCCATGAGCAAAGTCAGTGGGGTTTGAACTTTACTGCTCAGGCCAGAAGACGACAGCTGAGCTTTAATGCTGAAGCTGTAAGAATGACTTACAGACCTGCAATCAACTCATCTCAAACTCAACTTCTGTGCCAAAATCAGAGAAGATGAAACTCACAAAACTTCTCAAAGACACGTCTAGGTCATATTTCACCCTAAAATCGAATTATTATTATGATTAGTATTATTTACATTTACCCCCAAAATCCATATGAATTTTGGGGTAAATGTAAATAATAATAATTAGTATATTATCATTTTTATTATTATCATAATATTAATTAGTATATGTAATAATAATAATATACTATATATATATATATATATATATATATATATATATATATATATATATATATATATATATATATATATACGTTTAATTTGTATAGTGCCTATCCCAAGCTCAAGGACGCTTCAGAATGACAAAATCAATATAAGCAATCAATACATACATAGATGGACAGTAGACATTTGCCAAGTCCAAGACATGCAGTTGCAGTTGCAAACCATAGTAATAATACAGACAGTCAAATAAAGCAAACAGTCAGATACAGCATTAAAACATAACATGCATAACCATATATATATATATATATATCAGAATCAGAATAAGCTTTATTCGCCAAGTGTGCGCAAACACACAAGGAATTTTTTGTGGTTTTTAAGAAGCTCTTGGTACATGCACGCATACATACATACAAACATATCTGACATGAGAACAGAAACATTTAAACATTTTGGATGCATTTGATAGCTGTTTTCTATTTAAATATATTTTAAAATGTAATTTATTCCTGTAATGCAAATCTGATTTTTCAGCATCATTATTTAAGTCTTCAGTGTCGCATGATCTATATAATATACTGATCTGTCACTCAAGAAAGATATTTTTGTTGGAACCACAATACATTTGTTTTTCTGGATTTTTTTACGAACAGAATGTACAAAACAACTGCATTCACTTGAAATAGAAATCATCTATTTGTTCAGATATTTCACTTCAGATATTAAGAATTATAAATTACTTTTGAACAATTTAATGGATCCTTTTTATACTCATTTGTATTTATTAATTGGAAAAAAAATGTTTATACTTAATACAATATATCAATATTTAGTTTTATTTATTTTGACAATAATTTATTATTTAGGGCCAGGGGTAAAATATTAACCAAGCATGTTTTTCTGTAGGATTCACAGGGGAATATTTAAGGCAGTGTTCAGTGGGCATTGCAGATCTCTTTCCCTCTCTCATTCCGATATGCAGCTGTACCCTCCAGCTTGTCCTTCTCCGATTTCTGTCTCTGTTCCAACGGTTGTTCCCACCTCTGAATGTCTGGCAGTCACTGGTGTGCCGTCTCACCCGCGCTGTGTTCCTCAGGCTGAATGTGTTCTCTGTGCCGCTCTGCCGCTTCCTGCTTCTTTGTGGGCACTAATGCATTAGTGAATGTGCACCGCGGCCTCTGCTAGCTCTGTGGGATCTGAGAGGTATCTGATTAGAATTGAGATCAAATGAAGCAATGAGAGCATGATGGGTAAAAAACGAGCCTCATCCAATCGGATTTTAAAGCCACAACTGTTTGCTCTATAAAGTATCTTTTGCATTATTAACTCTGAAAGCCATTCTCTGAGTGAAGGAATGCTAGAAAGCGGTGCGTTTAAGCTCCAGTGTGGGGGACGGTTCGAGGATCGAACGCCTGAAGAATCGTTCTGTCTCCGAAAGCCAAAGCGAGTCTGTAAAGTGGCTCAACTCCCACAGAGAGCGATGTTCCTGCAGGCTATTTCTCCATCTGTCTCAGTCGAACACCCCCAATCTCTCTCTCTCTCTGCCCCATGTTCTTGCTTTTGTCCTGCGAAGCTTGATTTCTGTATGACTTTGTGCATATGGCTCTCGGAGCTTCACGGGAACGGTTTGCGAAACGGGGCAGCAAGAGAATCAAACTGATCTTAATGTGTTTTCATGAGATTCATTTCAAAGGGAGAAACACCAAAGCTAAATCCATTGAATACAACTCATAATTCTGGCTCTAAATGTGATTTTGTATTAACTTGTATCAGGATTATTAGAAAGCCACTCTGTTCATGCAATGATTTTTGATAGTGATGTAACTTGACAAGCGTAAATAGCCCACAGCTGACTCCACTTTGCATCATCGCAATGTCTTGTAGTAAAACTGTAGTAAAATCACTGTAACTCAAGGTTTCTTGGGCTTATTGCTTTAAAATACTGTACATGAATATTCAAAGTTATTCCAATATATGCAAAACAGCTTATTAGAATGATTTCTTACTCTGAAGACTGGAGTAATGATGCTGAAAATTCAGCTTTGGATCACAGGAATAAATTAAATTTTTAAATATATTAAAATTAAAATCAGTTATTTTAAATTGTAATAATATTTCACAATATTACTATTTTTACTGTATTTTTTATCAAATATATACGGCCTTGGTTAGCATAAGAGATTTCTTTCAAAACCATTTACAAAATCTTACTGTTTTGAATGGTAATTGTATGACAATTAATATATTTTAAAACATTATATATTAAAATAAATTAAATGAATTAAAAATATACATATATACAGACATATTTAGATTTTTTTAAAAATATTTTTGAGAACTCTTTACATATTACATAGACATATAAAGTAACCAATAAGCCTGCATCCCAATTTAAAATTAGGAAATGTGCATACCAGATCATACTACAGTATATTAAAAAATAATATGCAAAAATTTCCTGAATGTATTTTCCAGTGGATTTAAAGTGTGCATACAGTTTGGATTAATATTACCCATAATCCCTTGCACTACAGAGGTTCCAGTTATATTTTTAAATGTATACAAACTGGGATGCTGCCTAAAACTTGATTCTTCTTATAAGGAAAGTATCATTGTGAAGAGTTTTTCAACAAATGGGAACACAAAATAAAAGTGATAAGGAGTAGTTTTTTTGTTTATAAAGTATATCCTTATTATATATTTATATCTACCCATAGTTGGCTGTTAACCACAGTATAAACTGTTTTTGCATAGTCTATTTGCAGACGATTAAAGTGCATTAATGTACATCTCTTTAGAGCCTAAATGTACAGTATTTATATGCCATAAATTCAAAGGTGACTTTCTTAGAAATGACTTTTACTCGTGCAAGAACGCACTCCTCCGGAGGCTGAGATGTCTGGAGCGTTTGAGATTTCGTTGGGTCTGTGCTGATGTTTGAGCTGAAGGGATTTTCGGGTGGAAAAGACTCTTGTGTCCCGAGGCTGCTTTATTTATTCATGTCAGTCTGATCCTTGAGCTTAAGCTGAAGATGCTGAAGGGAAAAAGAAGTGGGCCAAGAGAGCTTTCATTGAAACAGCCGAATGCAGAGTTTTATTCACAAACTCTTAAACGCTTATCAAGAAACACCTTAACTGTAAATACATCGCCAAAGTCAGCGACTCCCACGCTTTCATATTTCACACATATATTCCAACTTCACAAACAAAATTCAAGGATAAACTAATCACTGGAGTTTTAACAGAAGGAAAAATCCTGGGTTTTTAGTCATAAATCATGAATCACGTTTAATGCTGCGAGGAGAATGTATCGTGTTGCCAGGTCCTCAGATACTCTCGACTCCATAATAACCATCATGGCCTGAAGAAAAGAAAGAAAAATGCATTAAATTTCACGTTATCATTAAAACATCATGGGGTGAATTCCCTAAACAGTTGTTTCACATTAGCCTGCAATATTTCAGCACCCCGCAATCCAATTTAACCAGGTGCTAAATATGCTGAAATAGCGCAACATCTGATGTAAATTAAGTAATTGTCATTCTTTTCTGCGGAAACACGCCTCTTTATATGCAAATTAGAGTAATTATAGATTGCACCTTATTCACGAAATTCAACAGTATTTGCCTGGTGCAATTAGCATTGTGCCATTACCACCCACAGAACCTAATTTCCATAATTATTTTAGTGAATCGGGCGCTAAACCTTCTGAGTGAAATGTTTTTGTGTTTTTTCTCGCCATCTTCTACCGAGTCTTGAAGTTTTGTGTCTAATCCAGTGATTTATGATTTCCCTAGGCATCCTTCTTGAGTCCAGAAGCAGTTATAATGCTGGTGAGTCTAACCAAACAGCTTGATGATACGCTGAGTAAAGATTCAGGCCAGCCACTTTTCACAAAATCTTGAATTCAATTATAGGGAGAAAAGTGGTAGATCACCTGAGAGCTGAAAATTCTCACCATGATTCATCAAGGTCATTGCAGAATGTCTTACTGAATTAATTTTAGAGCATCTCAATGTGTTTTATCATTTATTGTAGATGCTTTGGCACATGAATGGTGGGGATTTTCATTGTACTCCACTAAAGGTTACTGTAAGCTTCACTGTGAGGGAAAATAGCTCAGCTGGCTGCCTCAGTAACTCGACCTTGTCTTTTTGTTTGGTGAAAACTTCCTCCAAATTTACATAACAAAAATACATTTTGCTAATAGAGGAACCAAACATCACAATTTTCTTTTGGTTTCCTAACCGAATTTCCTAACTTTAAATGACCACTCTACCAATCATCACTTACCCATCATCTCATTACTAGCCAGTTAATCAATCTTTAACCCATTACTATGCCTCTTTGCTCTACCTCATAAATTTACCTCATCATTAACCTATTATTCAGCCTCATAATCAGTCTCCTTCATCACTAACCAGTTGCAAAAAAAAAACTGGGTAATGGATTGAGTTCTCAACCTTTTCTTTAGTCCTCTATTTCATCACTAATCTATCACTTCAATTCATGAAGAGATAGGATAATGGGTTAATGATAGGATAATGGGTTAATGATGAGGTAAAATAATGTTATGAGACTGAGCAGAGAATCCCAAGCAATCTCATCACTAACCCATCAATTGAATTCATCATTAACCCTACACTAATTCATCGCTCTGCCCCATTGCTAACTGGGTTAATGATAGTCTAATGGGTTAATAATGAGGTAAAGTGATGTTATGAGACTGAGCATGGAATTCCAACCTATCTCATCAGTAACCGATCACTTGAATTTATCATTAACCCTACACTAATTCATAATTAATGATAGGATAATGGGTTAATAATGAGGTAAAATAAAGTTATGAGACTGAGTAAAGAATCCCAACCAATCTCATCACTAACCCATCACTTTAATTCATCATTAACCCTACACTAATCCTTCACTCTACCCCATTGCTAATTGGGTTAATTATAGGATAATGGGTTAATTATGTGGTAAAATAAACTGTTATGATGCAGATTATGGGTTCCCAACCTTTTCTGTAGTCCTCATCTCATCACTAACCTTACACTAATCCATCACTCTACCCCACTTGTAACTGGGTTAATGATACGGTAATGTTATGAGACTGAGTAGGTAATCCTAACCAATCTCATCACTTACCCATCACTTGAATTCATTACTAACCCTACACTAATCCACCACTCTGCCCCATTGCTTACTGGGTTAATTATAGTATAATGGGTTAATGATCAGTTAAAGTGATGTTATGAGACTGAGCGGGGAATCCCAACCATTTCCTTTAGTAACCCATCCCTTGAATTAATTACTAACCCTACCCTAATCCTTCACTCTGTTCCATTGCTAACTGGGTTAATGATATGATAATCGGTTAATAATGGGGTAAAATAATGTTATGAGACTGAGCAGAGAATCCCAACCAATCTCATCGCTAACCCATCACTTGAATTCATCACTATAACCCTACACTAATCCATCACTCTACCTCGTTGCAAACTGGGTTAATGATATGATAATGGGTTAAGGATGAGGTAAAGTAATCTGTTATGAATTACATTATGGGTTCCCCACATTTTCTGAAGTCCACTATCCAATCACTAACCCTACACTAATCCATCACTCTACCCCATTGCTAACTGGGGTAATGATAGGATTATGGGTTAATGATGAGGTTATGAGATTGGTTGGGATTCCCTGCTCAATCTCATCACTAACCCATCACTCTACCTCATTAATTTAGTCAAAAGTCAAAGTCAAAGTCAGCTTTATTGTCAATTCTACCACATGTACCGTACATACATACAGAGAATTGAAATTGCATTACTCTCTTACTCCCTGGTGCATACAGATAACACTAAACACTAACAGTAGAACGCACAAATATACAAATAATCACTAACCAATTACTCATCACTCTAGCACTCCATAACTGACTTGTTTTTCAGTTTAAAAACATGTCTCTCCAAATAGTTTGTGGTAGGATTGCCTATGATGCATGTGTCTGCTTTAGTAACTAGGTAAAGGGTTATTTATCTACTTCTGATCCTCTTGTATTCTTTTGTTGTGCCTGTCAGATTCCAGCATACACAGTGGCATCTTAATTAATGCGTCCTTTAATCTTAACAGCCATAATGTCTCATCAGCAGTTCGACCACTCTGGAATACCACACATTGTCAGATGAAAAATGGAGGCAGACTATCACGCAGGATCCTTTCAGTTTTAAATACGCTGCACTGGGTCCTAATGTGCCTGCATGCCATTGTCAAAGCAGAAAGCTTTGTATACCATTTTTCTCCCTCTCGCTCGCTCTCTCGTCCTCTCCCCTTTATTCTCATTCTCTCTCTGGGGGCGCAGTGGGACAGTGCCTGAATGTCTCTCGGAATTAATGGCCTTCCTCTCTCGTGAAAACTGGAGCAGTAGAATAATTACAGTCATTCCTCTATTCAGCGGCAGGATTTGCTCTGAACCCACTGAACATGTCTCAGCCCCCCACCGCCAACACAACCCCCCCTGACATTTTCGACCTCCCGGTCCCGCCCCGTCGGCTTCCTTTCACACCTTCAGGTGAGGATCCACCTCTTGGATGCCGAAAGAAAGAAGATAACTCCCTCACTTCTTTCCCCCGTGCGTCTGCATTATTCATGAGTGCCTCATGGAGCCACCCGACAGCCGGTTTGAAACCTGGCACAATTGACATTTTGTGAAAAACAAAAAAAGAGGAAGAAACGGAGGAATCGATACCTCCATCTTCCCTGGGACAAAGGACAAATGGCGTTAGCATGTCAAGAACTTGAGCAAAGACTCAAACTGACCCCTGGTCCACGTATTTTAATCACTATTGATATTTTTCAAATGTGCCCACCAGAGAGTCTCAATCGAATGCTTCTTTCAACTGGTGCTGTTGTCTCTACGACGGTGGAAAAACTAACCACGAGGTGACCGTTATGAACAGCACGTCCAGGGTAAGTCTGAGCCAATCTCAGCTCACAGCTGTGTTTATAAATGGCAATTAATTAACACTGATTATTAGAGATGTGTGCGCTACACCTGCCCGTACCTCAGATTATTAACTTTAATTAAGCCTTTTTAAAGATCCTGATGGTGTGACGGCGATGCTGAAAGAAAGTGTTGAACACTAAGCTTTGAACAGCAGGTTTGTCTGTCCAAATATTTATGGCGCAATGTATAATTGTATATATGATCAAAAAAATGTTTTAAACATTTTTGTGGGCAGATTAAAATGTTGCTAAAAATACATTTAATGTAATTAATGCATAATAATTATACACACACACACACACACACACACACACACACACACACACATATATATATATATATATATAAAAAGTCTTAAAGTTATAGCAGCAGTTTTAATTCTGAGAAGAAAAAAAAGAGGGAAAATGGTCATGTTTTTTTCATTATAAGATACCTTGACCAACATTATACCACACGTGGATTTACAATCCTGTGAAAGAATAGAATGACATTATTTTCTTTAATAAAGAAATGGTGAAAGATACCAATTATGCAGAGTATCCTAGAGAGACAGCGCAGTGCTTCTCACCATGAAGTCCTTCAAGGCAAACCCGTACGTATCCTCTACCCCCAACAGATGGGCTGTCACTCACATGTCTTGACAGCCTTGTTCCTGACTGCCAATTATGAAACTGTCATCGGTCGGGAGATTTCCAGACCCTGTCCAAAGACACATGCTGGACTAACCAACCTGAGCCAAAGTGTCATTTCAAACCCAGACTCCAAAGAACTGTACAAAATAAAGAAAAGAATGCGGGCATATAGCTAAACTCCTCAGCTAACATGTTTCCTTTTGCAATTCGTGGACAAAAATAAATAGACATAACTAATAAAATACTATTTTTTTGTATTAATTCCTTAATATAAGAAATGTGGTCTATTTATGTATTTAAATCCTTTGCAATAGGAATATAATTGTAATTTATTTATCCATTCATTCATTCACTCATTTTATTTTTCAACCTGTTTGTCTAAGAATTTGAGAATTTCATCTATATACATTTATATATATCAAATTATTACTAAAAATAGTTATTTTTTATTTACTTTATTTATTTAGTTGTTTATATTTTTTTCTTTTTTGTGGTTTGTGCAATTATGGACAAATAATGTATATCGAAAATATTTATTTAAAAACCTGTTAACATGCACCAGGACGCCGGCGCACTGAACGCTCTTGCACATGTCATTGTTTACAAATAGATTAAATGAAACGGGACAAAATTAATCTTGACAAACTATATATCATTCTGAAGGTCTAAGCCTCAAGCATTGACGATAGATCGCTGTTTTTCGATGGAAAGCTTATAAGGAATGTATTTGCTAAATTTGTGTAAGCAGTACACATCAAAACATGTATAAAAAAACCGCAGTACATACCAGATTCATCCTGATAATGAGACACAAACGTATCCACTGCTGTAAATCCTGGTTTAGTTTGAGAGGTAAGGATCCACGGAACAACATCCCATAGAGAACTTTTAGTCAAACGAAACAATAACGTTGTAATATGGATGGTTATTCCTTTGTTTATGTTTCATTTCTTCGGGGAGAGTTATTGTTTGTGTCCGTTATGGAATAAATTACGCTCAAAAACAGCATCTTGGTGGTAAAAAAAACCAACATGGTTTTGTAGCACGCAGTGTCACAAACAGAATGAGACCATCCCCCCAAAAAAGTGAAAGATACATGGAAGATTGTTTATTTGAATTCTGGCGCTCTCTCGTCACGGCTCATGACGCACGCTGTGACGCACCTGTCATCTGATGGGGGCGTAACTTAGCGATCGGCTTTTTGGACAAATAATCCTTTTTATTTATTTTTTTTTAACAACATTTTTCATATATGTGTGTGTGTTTCTGTTTTGTGGGGAATGTGGCTGTATCTGCATGATTACCATCTGTATGAACGCACATCAGCGTGTGATTACCGACTGTATGTCAGCTATCAATGTGAATGCGGTCATATGATCGACCATTATTGACTATATGGCCCATCTGTATGATTATCATCTGTATGGACGCACATTAGTGTGTCCGCCGCTCCCTATACGCAGAGTGCGCAGTTTGCTTAGGGCACCAACTCCCAGGGGGGCACCATACTAGTTCCTCCAAAAAAAAAAAAAACCGGGACGCGCCATTACTGCGACCACGACCGCGACCGTGAGCACATGTTTGCGGTATATCATAATTGATGGACAACTATGCCCGTGAAAAGACATCAGCTATTCGGCGCCGAAAAAAGGGAAGAACAAAAAAGGTGAAAACGAAGCCCGTGCGTCACTTTCAGGTAGGCTACATTCATAATCATGTAAAACTTTTTTGGGTGTGGAGGTTAATAACGTGTTTTTTTATGTCGGTAATAATTTCACCAACGCATCTAATATTATCTCCCAGTTTCCATGTTCCCTTACGAAAGTTAACCATTAACACGATTTTTTTTTTGGTAACCGCAAATTAACCATGGTCTTGTTACTTCAAATAATAATAATAAGCTATACAAAGTATTAAGATTATATTTTTTTGTGGTTATAAAAACAAACCTAAGCCAACAACAGCCTTTAAAATTCCTTAAAATGCATTATATAAAAACAATGAGACAACCCTGCTGAAAAAAACAATAGAACAGAAAATTCTAATACAATCACAAATAAATCACAAATACCATTACAAAAATTACAAACCATCAACTTTTAACCATTAAAACCATTAAAAAATGGTTTTCTGTAGTGTGTTTTGGGACATATTCCATTAGGATTTATTGGTTTTAACAAGCCACCAATAGAAGGTGACCAATTACCAGTAGAGACCCACAGGGTCCATTGCAGTTTCAATTAAAACCAATACAAGTCCCATTATAACCAGTAAAACCATTTAAAATTTTGCGATGTGTCTATTGTTTTTTTCAACATTACATGTTATTACAAATGCCTGTAAAGGGAGCCAAAGGCCTGGTAATAGCTGCTGTTACACTTACAGGATGATCATATCCTTGTTTAATAGGCTACTGTCCAAACATTTAATTAAAATATCCACTTAATCTTTAATTTTTGGCCACCTTTTTGCTATAGATGACACAGCCTCTATAATTTCTTCAACAAAAAAACATGTGGACATCACAACCCTTACACAAATTAACCATGGTTTTCGTAGTAAAACTGCTTAATTTTCTTTTGTGTGAATGCTTGAGACCATAAAATTAATCAGACAACTGTATTAATAAAATAATAACCATAGGTAACTGTCTAGAGACCTACAATTGTAATTTCAAGTTCGTTCAAGTTCAAGTTGAGCTTTATTGTCATTCCGCTACAAATGGGGACTTACAGTGGAAAGAAATGCCGTGTCTCTCAGGACCATGGTGCTACATAAATACAGACATAGCCTACATACAACAATGAAGTTAAAACAGTATTTAATTTGTAAATAATACAATTAATCACAATTTATTTATTTATTTACTTTTATATTTTATTAAAGTTCTATTTTCACCCCTATAGTAGTTTATTTTTTTATTTATTTTTTTACTTCCATTATATTTGAGGAAGGGGGCACAACAATACAATCCTGCTTAGGGCACACATTTGGCCAGCAGCGGCCCTGAGTGTGTGATTACTGACTGTATGACCATGTGTGGCAATATCAGTGTATGTCTGGGAATCAGAGTATGTACTTGAGTATGTACTACATACAAAGCTATTTTTTTTCTCTTTCTTTCTTTTTATTACTCAAATTATTATTATTGTATTTTTCTAGTGCTCAAATAAATCACTTATATGATGTCTAAGATTCTGTCTATTATTTTATAATTGAAAAACTATGCAGTGGTGGGGGAGGGAGACTAGACATAGTCTCAGAAAAATGGTTGCAGGAATCTCATTTTTCATGGTATCTTCTTCAGATTTGAAATATAAACTCATGAGACATGTGACTTTCAACCCATTACTTTTCTGGATTGCTCAGGACTGATTTCATGTATTTTTATATGAAATAAAAAAAAATCAGAGTACAATTTTCTTCAAGGCACTTCAGTCGCTATAACTTTTTATCTTTTTGAGCATTATCAACTCTGATGATGGATAGTAAAGCCCAAAGGGTATTCTTTCCAAAGACACCAAAATTGTGTGTGTAGCACACTGAAGTCAGGAACTGTTACCATTTTAAGTTAGGTAGGTCATTTTCAGCTGTGAGTCCCAAAATGGGGGGTACTGGCTAACAGGTTAAATATATGCATTAATTATTTATTTTATAATCTATTTTGATCCCATTTATTTTCATAATATGGATGGACAAACCCAGCTGAAACATTCTTTAAAATATATTCTGTGGTCCACAGAAAAACAAAGAAGTCAAACAAGTCTGAAAGGACATGAAGGTAAGTAAATGATTTTTTTCTTCTTTTTTTTTTGGCTGAACTATCCCTTTAAAACTTGTCATACGTTTTACACTGATAATCATCATTGCATTTCATGAAATCATGTGAGAAGCCTTGCTTCCCCTGCAGTCTTCCAGTTAAGGGTATCTGCTGTTTTCAGACTCATCAGATATGATCTGTCCATTGAAAACAGCCAGAAAGAAAAACAAAGGAACAGATTGGATGGTGAAGTTTCAGATCTACTCGGGGACTTTGGATTCTGAATCATCCATGAATATGTAATGCAAAAACTTCTAAATATAGATTTGCCAGCATTCCCCATAGTGGCTGTCTGACAGCGAGAGACACTAATCCAGCGCACGGCAGAAAGAATGAAAGCACAGCAGCCTGTCAGCTCCGCTCTCCTGCCTGGACACTAAAGCAGGTCAGGGCGCGCTGGGTAAACGGCAGAACCACATTTAAACAACAATTACATTCATGACATCTATTCTATAGTGAAACAACTTGACATCTGATCAATGACTCTCTCGGTTATGACTCCATTATTGATGATTTGTGATGGCAGTGTTGTTGTTGTTTTGTGGTGATGAGTGACAAAAGAGGGTTGTGCACGTGTACAGTAGATCATTTGCCAAGCAGAACATGGTTTCTGGATCCTAGTTTGTCCTGGAACAACATTTCTGTCAGCCAGTCCGATTGAAGGATGTTGGAGTGCTTACACATTAGAGAAAGCTCTGATAAAGCATTTGACGGATAGGAATACTGTAGGATTCAATTTGAAGGTGCTAAAATCAAGCGGGATTGGATTTTGGAAAATTTAATTGGTCAAATGATGCTGATGTCATAGTGTGTAGCAGCCAAAGTTAAAACTTTGGCAAGTTTTATTTAGAATTTTGCATGATTTTGATTCTGATTCACAAGCTCTTGATTGGATTTGGTTCTGATTTTGATTCATTTAGGTATGCTGTTATAATGTCCATTTTGCTTAAATTGTACAGGCCAGTGTTAAAACCTGTAACTTGTCTTTTTTTAATTATTTATTAGAGTCATTTGAATCAGACTACACTGGTCGTGCTGTATGTTTTTGATTCACAAAAAAAAAAAAAAAACATGTTCATACGAGTCATTTGTTCATGAATCAGACTAAAGTGTTTGTGCTGTATGTTTTTGATTTAGCTAAAAAGAACCAGTTCATAAGAATAATTTGTTCATAAATCAGGCTAAACTGTTGGTTTTTCCATGCAGCCTTTAAGGACAATATTTACCATTTATTAGTTTTTAATAATCATTTTTAAATGATGTCTTTTACATTTAGGAGGAGAGAATATCACATACTATAAAATTCACCTCACCACTGATCTGAGCATTTTTTTTTTTATCCCCATTGTGCTAAAGAAACATGTATTCCCTCTTCTAAATCTCCATGGTGGTTGGCTCAAGGCCAGCCGTCACTGCATTTCAGGGCCACGCAGAGCCGGCCTTGCCCATTTCACCCCGTCCTGACCTGGTTCTGACCCACTGCGCCTGCGGAATAAATCATTTATGTCCTCTAGAGTTTTAGGTGAAGCGTCTGAGCGAGGTCTGTGCACTGTCATTTCTGCAGCTTGAACCGATGCATGACAATGAACGTGAGTTGCACGAGAGCGCACGCGGAAAATAAGAGACCCGTTTAGCAGGAGGAACGGCGGAAAGGACGCAGGACAGACGGCGTTTATGCCCTCCAACCACCCACGACACGTTTTGTTATGGTCTATTGGCAGGGCCGTTTCTAGCCATTTTGACGCCCTAGGCGAAATCCCTATTAGCCCCCCCCAACTCCCACACCCAAACAAGATAATTAAGATTACATACAAAATAACATAAAACTGATTGTGTAAACACTCAAATCTTAAATAACATTGATACATTTACAAATTGGTTGTCATAGTAACAACACTAATTTGTCTGAATGCATTAGGCCTATTTGTAAATTGACTGTTAAGATAAAACATTTTGCACATTTTATTATCTATAGCTATGTAACAATCCCTAGTTGCTAAGAAATTGTCATCACCCATAAATTAATTTTATCACGTTTGGATTTGGATACATGTTCAGATATTATCAATGGCTACTTTTTGACTTCATCTGGTTTTTTTTGTTCAATTGTTTTGTTGTTATTGTGTCATGTATTGCGTTATTATTTCAGTCAAACCTATAAAACCCTTTGTTACCCCAAACTACATAGGCCTATAAAAGCCTGATCAGTGACATAAAAGTAATCAGAATGCAGCTACTTGTTCTTTTATTACTCATTGATGTGTGAACTTCCCCTTTAAATAACGTGATGCTCTGCAATCTATATGTATGATGCTGGTCCCTTTAAGCGCTGTTGAATTTTGTTACATTTTTTTTGGAAGCGAATTAATTGATTCAGCATTCCGACACTTCTGTAAGGATGCGTTAAATTTGACAAAGCGGTTTAATAAAGTATGTATTGATCTTGTGAATTAGCGAATTTTACTACACAAATATTTTTTTAATTGGCTGTAAACGTTTTATATGGGAACATTACATGACACACTGAACCTTTAACGATGCATTGGTGGAAAAACACACACCTTTTAGACCAGTTTCACATGAAACATGATTTCTCGACTGCCACAAATACTGCCTAAACAAAATACTGATTTTGTGCACTTTTTATGTACCAATATTTTAAATTGGCCTTTGAACTTGCATGGCAAAAAAGCCTTACCTTGCCAAAAAACACTGACAGAACCCATTGATCTAATGGCATTGTTGAGCGCTCCAAATCCAAATGTAAACTTTGCATGCAACAATCAGGGGCAGCAATTGAAAGCGCTCTGATCCAATGGCATACAGGCATCGTCAGAATAACAGTACTCTAGCCCAATGATGTTGGGGGATCCAGTGGGGGCGGCAGTCATATTTCAGGGTGTCCGAGCCACTCTTGATCACAACCCTGTTAAAATGTAGTGGCAGTACGTGCGCTCATTGGCGCCCCCTCCAGCTGGTGGCGCTCTAGGCGACCGCTTAGCTTGCCTATGCCTAGAAACGGTACTGTCTATTGCATATGACGAGAATAACCCAGTGGAAAATAATCCAGTTCCTTCCAAGAAACACACCTTCTGTTGGTCACACGCATGATTTAACATAGTATAATGAGCAATAATCTCACCAGTATGAGCTGATTAATTAACTACATTTATAGTTAATCGTTCAAATAAAATTCTTATATTTTCTCATATTCTTTTTCTATTACAATAAAAAGTATTACAATAGTCAAGTCAAGTCAAGTCACCTTTATTTATATAGCGCTTTTAACAATACAAATTGTGACAAAGCAACTGCACAATATGAAAATGGGAAAATAGTGTCTAATGCAGCCTAAAATGACAAGATTAAACACTAATTTTCTTAAAGGCATTTCAAATGTTTTTCTATTACAGTAAAATAGTATTACAATAGTAATATTTATAATAGTAAAATTATTATTATTATTTTATAGTCATATTAATATATAATCGCACTTTTTGGGACTAAATTTTGCAGCCAAACATCCAAGTTTTGTTATGGTCTATTGCATAATAATAATAATAATTATTATTATTATTATTATTATTATTATAGTCATATTAATATATAATCAAAATGTTTGGAGCCAAATTGTCCAGCCAAACACCCAAGTTTTGTTACAGTCTATTGCATATTAAAATAAAATTATTATTATTATTATTATAATAAAAATAAAACTCAAGTCACCTTTATTTTTAGAGCACTGTATACATTGTTTCGAAGCAGCTTCACAGTAATAGAGGAAAATATTACTACTGTAAGAATTGTGATTACTGTTAACTAAATATAATAATAATATTATTATTAATAATAATAATAATAAACATATATGATATAAATTTATATTTGATATTTTAAATTATTAAATTATTCTTAAATGACTTTCTATTATAGTAAAATAGTATTACAATAGTAATACTTATTTTATTTAACAATACTAATAATTTCTTAATAATAATAATAATTTTGATGAATTATGTGAAAACAATAATTTGTACTATTTTATTATTATTAATAATAATATAAATTTGATGAATTATGTGAAAACAAAATGTTTACTATATTATTATTATTAATAATAATAATAATTTTGATGAATTATGTGAAAACAACATTTTTACTATATTATTATTATTATTAATAATAATAATTTTGATGAATTATGTGAAAACGAAAAACGTTACGATATTATTATTATTACTGTTATTATCATAGTCATAGTGATATATAATCACACTTTTCTCAGACAAATTGTGCAGCCATACACCCAAGACACATTTTGTAGCCTATTGCACACGACGAGATTAAACCAGTGGAAAATAATCCAGTTCCTTCAAACAACCTTCTGTTGGGTGATTCAGTGTAGTCTAATGAGCAATAATCGCACCAGTACGAGCTGATTAATTACTGTAGGATGAACCAACCGTGTGCGAGAGATCAGCGGGGGAAGAGTGCTTCATGGCAGATAAAGCCCAAATTGTACCCGGCACGCCGGTCTGGTTGGGATGAGATTACACGCACACCGGTTTTAGTCTGGGGTCCGAGTACATCGACTCTCAAAATGTCTCATTACAGCCCATTTGGACAGACTCACGGAGACTGGGGCAAACCGATAGGCCTTCGATTCCCCCGTGCCATCCAGCATCTCCTGCCTCCATTCGATACTATAATTAAATTCTCTCTAGGCATGATGGGAAGGCGTCCCCCGTGATCTGAGTTTATGGAGGTAGTGAGTGACATGTTTGATTATCACAGACCTTCATACAGCTCCTGAAAACTCTTTTGGGGCGTCAACCCACACGCGCCGACTCCGATTGAAGAACTTTGGCTTGTCTGTAACAGTATATTTGTTTTCTGATTGAGTTTTCCCCGTCTGAAGAACACTGGGTTGCGTGGAACGAATGGCGGCCTCTTCGCTCGCCCCTTACAATACATATTCATTCATTTGTCCCGCTCACGAGCTCTTCACATTGATCTCAGCGCTGTAGAGATACTCTCAGAGACGCTGTAGGGTAATGAGCTCTGGAACCGATGGGAGATTCAGACTCAGCATTGCAGGAATACACACGCCATACTACAAGCCATACTACAGGAAATACAAGCGAGACGATTCACGCTACACTCAAAAAATGGATTTTCACTGCTTGCTCAATTTTCCTACTTAATTAAAATGTGCTAATGCAACACGATTCGTGAATGTCAGTGTGTGCAGTCAATCTGAATGTGTGAAATAGATGTCTGCTCTTGTGGTACCATGGTACAGTGGTTATTGTATTGTATAGTAATATTGCGATATTTTAATTCAGTGGTGCTGAATGATTCATTTATTAAGGTATTGATGTGGTTACATTGTATTTTCCAATTGTAATTGTTAAATAAATGATGGAGCTAGATTAAAGCTTGATGGTTTAAGTTTGAAAATGAAGAAATTAAAGCAGTCGTAAATATTAGTAGTGTACTTTTATACAGTGGCATGCAAAAGTTTGGGAACCCCTTGTAGAATCTGTGAAAATGTGAATAATTTTAACAAAATAAGAGAGATCATACAAAATGCATGTTATTTTTTATTTAGTACTGTCCTGAGTAAGATATTTTACATAAAATAGTTTACATATAGTCCACAAGACAAAAAAATAGCTGATTATTCAAATAACCCCTGCAAAAGTCGTTTGGGATTATATGTACGATGATGACTTTTTCTAATCAATAGTGAGACAACTAGTTTTCAGCAGATTCCAGCAGCATTTTTGCATAAGTAATTTATTTTATATCTTTTCACACTGAACAATTGAGGACAATTGAAATTCTTTTCACACTGTTTCAAACATTCATGATTTAAGAGTTTCAATAATTTGAAGTCAATTATTTGAATAATTTGTCAATGGTATCTTCTGTTGTTGTAAGGGCAGTGGAAAAATCTTGCATAAATCTTCAATAGTTGTGTTTGAGTCCTAATTCAAAAGAACCAGTCACTGCATGAGCATCAGTGAATGTTTGAACCTGAGTCCATTTGGTATACAACTGTTCATTCATGTCCTGGAAAACTTCAGAATCTGAACAGCTTCTTGTGACTTATGTAAACATATATCATCCAGTAAAATATTACTCAGAACCAAGGGTACTAATAAATTACTGCTTAATATTCTCTTATAACATAATATATTTTATTATTTTTATTATTATTATAAACATTGTATTCTTATATTTCTATTATAATATAAATTATATGTTCAAATTATTATTTTTATTATTATTATACACTACATTATGTTTGTAATATAATATAATAATGTAATAATAATAATAATAATATATAACAATAATAATAATATAATTTATGTTTTTATATTATATTGTTTTATTACAGTATAATAATTCTAATATATTATTGTTGTTGTTGTTTTGTTGTTGTTATTGCTGTTTAATTTTTGAGGCCAAACAAGCACAGAAAACCTGGATCTTTTCTTTAAAAAATAAATTTTAAAAAATCTCAAATTTTATCGCAAACCTTATTAGAATTTTTCCCAAAATTGTGCAGCCCTACTGCTAATATCATGGTACAATTTTTATTAGCATACATTGAAGCTGGAAAACCCATCATGTGATCAGGATGTTCTCACCCAGGTCAAAAAGGGAATGAAGTAATGAATGAATGAGTGAATGAATGAACTTGCGACTGTAGTTGCTTTTGGGAAACGCACCCCAGACCGGTTTTAACTTGGTCTCACCAGCTGGCAGTCCAGAGTAATCAGCCGCATAACCAGCTTGGTCCAGCTAATAACGATAATCAACCAGCTAGAATTTTTGTCGAATGAGAAGTTATTTTCTGTTGGATTTTCCATTAGGGAACAGAGTGATAATGACAGAAAATTGAAGACTTAAATCTGAACATTTAGCAGACTTGACAAAATGAACCTGTCTTTTAATAGGCCAACGGCAGTGATTTCCACTGAGGCAAAAAGTGGCCGGCGGACGGCAGACATAATATAGCCATCCAGGGAACACATTTGTCAGTCTTTTTAAGACTTAAAAAGGATTTTCTGGTGGCTTTTTTTATCCTTTTGTTGTTAGTGAAGACGATTTACTGCACATCTTTTTAGCTAGTTTCTCTCAGAGGGTTTATGAAAAGAAAGAAACATAAAAGCCGCACGTCTAAACTTTTCTTGGCAAAGAGAGAAAGAGTGCTTACTATAGCAGGAGCTGTGAAAGGAAATGACCCAAATAAAAGAAAACATGAGACATATTGAGAAAATGTGTTGACAAGCATTAGCATTAGCACGATCACAGATGCAGATCTAAAGACAAAGACCAATCATCTGAATCAAGATGCTTACTGACCATAAAAATTATATTTCAATGATTTATTATATTTTTACCGTTTTCAGTTTACTTCAGGGTTATTATAGTTAACTACAACTAGTTGTAAAACCATAAAAACATTTCTGTTACTTGAAATAAACATTCAAATATAAAGCACCTATATTTAAATAAAATATATTTACAATAAAATATTAACCATTATATTTAATTTTATTTTACTTTTAGTTATAGGCAACATTTCATTTTAATTTGTTGTTCTAAAATAAGCTAAAACTTAAATAAAAAATTTTATAAAAAATATATTAAAATATTCTAAGAAATAAAAGCAAATAAAAAACATTATAAAATTACTAAAACTAAGTTTAAAATGAAAATGGAATATATATATTTTTTTAAATCCAAATATTAATAGAAAATATAACAGTATCTTATTGATACTAAAATAACACTTGTTCACTTAAGTGCAATAATATCTGTTTTTGTAATGTTTATGATTTGTAATGTAAGCAAATCCACAAATTAATAATATATATATATTGATTATTAAAATATACTATAATGTAATTCCACAGATATTGTGCTCCCAAATATCTCACTTTGCTAGAAAGTCCAGTTAAAACCAGCTTACTGGCTTTGAAAATTAGCTTATAAAATCTGGTTATTAGCTGGTCACCCAGTTTGTACTAGTTTAAAGTGGTTTATGGAACATAAAAGTTAGTTTGTTGCTTATTCAACTATGTCCTGATCTGATAGGTCACCGATCTTGAACCAGCTTGGACCAGCTAGAAACCATCTACCATGTTCCAAAACACAGCTACAGTATACTACCTCAAGCTGGTGATGTATGTGCATTTACTGGGCAAGGTTAACCTTTGTCCAGCAATTATGTTTGGAATAAACTGCTGATGTTTGTGTGAACAAGAATGTGTGTGTCCCAAATCCCAGTTCAAGGTGATGCGGAAATGAGAAACGTGATGAGGAAGACCCATTTCAGCGTGGCATCGTCCAGATTAAATGAAATAAACACAATTTCCTCATTCAGTGCAGTCGGTCAGTCTGGAATAGCCTTCGGCAGAAGCGCAGAGAAAAGCGTTTGTGCTGCTGAATTCAATTTGAAGCTTAATTAGAGCGGATGGTGATTCACACAGACCTCCAGTAATAGTTCAAAACCAAACAAATTCACAAATGTTTTAGATTCACCAAAGTCAACTACAAGAAATGTAGCCTAGCACAGCTAGTTAAGGCGTTCCACAGTAAGCCTACATATGTTTCAGACATTTCACATATCAAAACATGCAATTAATTGCATTTGAAATAACATATATGCATAGTTTAGCATTTTCATCTGAGAGATTAGAATTTGTAAAACGTGTACTAAACCACAAAACGTCACTAAAACATTCCCTGACGGATAGAGCCTTTTAGCAGATGTTTTTGTGAAATCTTATGTAAAATAAAAGCGAATGTCCTCATATATTTTTATGTTAGAAGTCCATTTTATAGGAATATAATATACTGTATGATGCTAAAATGCTTTACCTATGTTGCTAATAGCTATGTTGCTGAACCCTATACCTAAATATTTTGTCAGATGTTAAAATGACATTCAGTGGATGTTTTTGTGATATTTAGCATTTTAAATATATAATCTAAATTCATTATGTTTATATGTTTGTATACAAACAGCTAGCCTACTTTAGTTAGCACTTTAGCTAATGCACTGATTTACAAACGTCTCACTAACAGTATGCTAAATATTGTATGTTCTGTTTCTGCTTTGTTACATTAAAAATTATATGCAGTTTATGTAACTGTAGTACAACTGTAAAAACTGAACTTGTACCACATCCAAATTACTAACCTACACTTGTGCTGCACCACTAAAAATACTGAAACACTTTATTTTTAACGTAACTTGAATGTGCGAGGCTTCTGGTGTCGCTTCAAGTAACTTTATCTGTAAAAAAAAAAAAACAGTAAGTAAAACTACTTTAACAGGTTTGTATTATCATATGACAATATTTTATTAACGTAATCATGAACACACTGGTTTGTAGTGCAGATAGTTTATTTCTTGTTCTAGTTATTTACTATGGCTATAGCGGCTAATGAATCAGGAGTATCGCACATTCACGGAAAATAGCTTTCTTCTTCCGCATCGCGAAATTATCTGGATAGTTTTTAATTTCTTATTTGTAAGCACCTATTTTGAATATATAAATTTGTGTTTGTGATAAATTCTCACATGTAGCATTTTGTAGAGATGTGAAAGCCATTTTCAGAAACCCAGATAACCGCAGTATTTCCTCCTCCTCCCCTAAACGCCGTCAGAGATGGAGTGCAGATGAGAGCGGACAGGTGTCCTGATTTCATCGGAAACTCTCCCCGCAGTAGTCCTGCGGACTCTGGATCAGACAGGGGCTCAGATCGCATCGGGCCTGCCGCTGGAGCCGCGTGTTCGGAGAGGACAGGTATCTCTCCAAATCCAGCCGTACGGCACACAGCTGCCTACTAACATGACAGCAAAGTCACTCCACATTCACATTCTCTCCCATCTGCACTCATCACTGTGGCCCTGAATCACAGCCTGTGTTAAAGTTTTAGTTACATTTACACACACAATTTATATACATACATATATATATATACATACATACACACACATATATACAGTGCTGCTTGAAAGTTTGTGAACCCCTTGCGGAATCTGTGAAAATGTGAGTAATTTTATCAAAATAAGACAGATCATACAAAATGCATGTTATTTTTTATTTAGTACTGTCCTGAGTAAGATATTTTACATAAAAGATGTTTACATTTAGTCCACAAGACAAAAAACTAGCTGAAATTATTCAAATAACCCCATTCAAAAGTTTGGGAAGGCAAAAAGATCAAAAACCCACCAATTAACTATCTCAACAAATTAGAATACTTCATAAGACCAATAAAAAAAAATATGTGTGAATTGTTGGCCTTCTGGAAAGTATGTTCATTTACTGTATATGTACTCAATACTTGGTAGGGGCTCCTTTTGCTTTAATTACTGCCTCAATTCGGCGTGGCATGGAGGTGATCAGTTTGTGGCACTGCTGAGGTGGTATGGAAGCCCGGGTTTCTTTGACAGTGGCCTTCAGCTCATCTGCATTTTTTGGTCTCTTGTTTCTCATTTTCCTCTTGACAATACCCCATAGATTCTCTATGGGGTTCAGGTCTGGTGAGTTTGCTGGCCAATCAAGCACAGTAACATCATGGTCATTTAACCAACTTTTGGTGCTTTTAGCAGTGTGGGCAGGTGCCAAATCCTGCTGGAAAATGAAATCAGCATATTTAAAAAGCTGGTCAGCAGAAGGAAGCATGAAGTGCTCCAAAATTTCTTGGTAAACGGGTGCAGTGACGTTGGTTTTCAAAAAACACAATGGACCAACACCAGCAGATGACATTGCACCCCAAATCATCACAGACTGTGGAAACTTTAACACTGGACTTCATGCAACTTGGGCTATGAGCTTCTCCACCCTTCCTCCAGACTCTAGGACCTTGGTTTCCAAATGAAATACAAAACTTGCTCTCATCTGAAAAGAGGACTTTGGACCACTGGGCAACAGTCCAGTTCTTCTTCTCCTTAGCCTAGGTAAGACGTTCAGGAGTGGCTTAACAAGAGGAATACGACAACTGTAACCATATTCCTTGACACGTCTGTGTGTGGTGGCTCTTGATGCCTTGACCCCAGCCTCAGTCCATTCCTTGTGAAGTTCACCCAAATTCTTGAATCGATTTTGCTTGACAATCCTCATAAGGCTGCGGTTCTCTCGGTTGGTTGTGCATCTTTTTCTTCCACACTTTTTCCTTCCACTCAACTTTCTGTTAACATGCTTGGATACAGCACTCTGTGAACAGCCAGCTTCTTTGGCAATGAATGTTTGTGGCTTACCCTCCTTGTGAAGGGTGTCAATGATTGTCTTCTGAACAACTTGTCAGATCAGCAGTCTTCCCCATGATTGTGTAGCCTAGTGAACCAAACCGAGAGACCATTTTGAAGGCTCAGGAAACCTTTGCAGGTGTTTTGAGTTGATTAGCTGATTGGCATGTCACCATATTCTAATTTGTTGAGATAGTGAATTGGTGGGTTTTTGTTAAATGTGAGCCTAAATCATCAAAATTAAAATAACTAAAGACTTAAACTACTGCAGTCTGTGTGCATTGAATTTATTTAATACAATTTATAATAATACAAGTTTCACAATTTGAGTTGAATTACTGAAATAAATGAACTTTTCCACGACATTCTAATTTATTGAGATGCACCTGTATGTAACCATAAATGTTATATAAAGCATAGATCAAACTCAAATAAAAATAGCATAAAATTTTATCATAAACCTCAGTAAATTGAGTTACACCTATGCTAATTGCACATTTATGGTTGCTTACTTATTAATACTTATTTGGAATTGCATGAATATGAAAATAAAATAAAAAATTGTATGCTTTATGTTCACAAAGCACATCCTTTTTATTTAGTTTTATTTGCACAATTAAATTAATAAATAAAAAAAGATAACAAATGTGGTCATATATTTTGCATCCCTAATTTTGGGTGAAAGCATGGTCATGAAAAACTATATTATGACTATTTTCAGTGCAATAAAGCTTGGTATTACAATTTGACTTGACATTTATAAATTAATTTCACAGGAAAAATATAATGCTAAAAATATGGCTGCTTTAAAATAAACTACATATTTAATTTTGGATATTAATTTATTTTTTCATCAATATGTGTTGTAACCCTTTGAGAGCGTTTTGCCTGACTCAAAAGAAAGACCCACACCAGGTGTGAGACCAGCATTGTGATTCACCACACAGAGGAGCAGCGCCGACTACTTCCTGTCTCGCACTATTCACACTTCCTGTGAGTTAAGCTTTGTCTTCCACAGCACATTTAATGAGATTCCTTGCCCCCTGAGTCACTTTCACAGTCTGTGTGTATCTGCTGTAAACGGGCTATATTTATATAGCCTATATATTTATGAATATTCTCCCCGCAGACATGCTCGAACTGTCTCGCTGATATTATACGCACATTTTCCTCTAATCCGCCTTCTCAGAGATCAGCGAACTGTCTAACCAGCGATGCTGATAATTAATTTGGTTATTTAAAGTTATTTTAAGGTTCAGGGGTGAAGGTGAAGCTAAAACTATTAAGTGACAAATTTCACGGCCCATGAATAAAAATGTGCCTCAAACATTGTAAGGCTGTTTTGCATCTCGAGGTGCAATCATGTGCTTCTACAACCTTAATGAAGGAACTTTTATTTCACAGACGAGGTGTTTTTGTTTTTTACTAATTTGACTGATAGAAATGTGTTTGTGTTTCAGAAAGCTGATAGGTTCAAGTGAGAGTGAAGATGATTGATTTTGTATAATAGTGGTCAGTATTTTTCAATAAAAATATCAAACTAGACAAAACAATCCTTTTAAACAAGATAAATGTAAGTAAAATTATGTAAAATATCAAGACACATTTTCACGGAATCTATACTGAATTTCCTATATTTTCTTAAATGTATTCATTCATTGTTCATTTATTTTTTGTCATGTTAGGAAATTATGATCTTTGCTCTTTGAATTAACATTTGAGTGTTTTGAATTCATAAAGTGTATATATTTTTTATTTTATGTTTTATTTTATTTTACTTTATTTTATTATTTGTTTATTTATTTATTTTTAACATGATAGGAAAATCACTATGACTTTCCACTTTTAAGGACAATTTGAGCATTGTGTATTACTAAATAATTTTTATTTACATTTATTTACATATCAAATTAACATTTGAGTGTTTTGAATTCATAAAGTGTATATTTTATTTTATTTTATTTTATTTTATTTTTTCAGGTGCATTTGGGTAACATTTGAGTGTTGTGATTACCAAAGAACATCCTATTATTATTATTATTATTATTAGTAGTAGTAGTAGTAGTAGTAGTACTGTTATTGTTTATTATTATTATTATTATTATTTTATATTATTTATTAATGCCTATCATATATGATTTTTTTTTTCTAATTAAATGGGACTAAAATCACCATGAACACTGATTTTGAAAGTACTGTCCAACTATTTTTTTTTTTTTTTGGTTCACTCACTTTATGTAGATTTATTATAACCTGTAATGGCTATATGCTTTTGGTTTTACAAGAATATGAAAATGAAGAGAAATTTGAGCTACTTTGTGTTCACAGAGCATGTTATAAGTGAACCACAGGGCTTTCAGGGCCATCAGACCGCTGATGTTGCACGATGTGTCATTTACATAAGGTGAACGTTGACTCGCCTACTAGTCATCTATTTTCTGGATGACTAGTTGAGTAGTATATTGAGGATTCATGCGTGCCCTAGTACACATTACATGCTCTGGATGTGGTATGTGGTACGCACATACCACATACCACGTATGTGTGTCAGAAAGCACAGTGCAGTTCAAGCGAGGACAATATGGGACTAAAATATGTGCATGATTGAGTGTAGGTGTGCGCTAACCACATTCAAGTCTCTTTCATCAAACCTGTTCCAGTGCTCCGGTCCAATTCTTCAAACACTTCTCTTCCTTGAAATGTCACAAGAGAAAATATTCTTTTTCATGTTTTCTCCTCATCTTGCTGGTAAAGACCCCATGCGGGGGGGGAAAGTTGACGGGTTTATTAGTAAGATATTATTCAGAACGGCCACGACACGACGGTACATCCGGGCCGGTGAGGATAAAAGCTCCATCTGTAAACACCAAATCAAACTGGCCTTTCGTTACACATCACACAACCTGCATACGCAAGCGCAAGCGCTCAGCGAAAGAAGTGTGTGTGGATGGGATCCGGAAGCTGCGCGTGTCCTAAATCCCAGAGTTCCTGCTGTATTGTCTTCGCTAGTTTGGCTGCAGGAGA
>CM049854.1:18664605-18834605 GCA_027422415.1 Schizothorax lantsangensis | reverse complement strand
AAAATAATGACTTTATTCATGCATCAGCATGCATATGGTGCTGCTGATGGAGGAGGGATATTAAACTCAAAAATGACACTTTTATCATTATTTACTCATGCACACCAGTGTTATTTTACTATTATTGTATTTTATGTTCTATATTATGTTTTGAATTAACTTTTTATATTTTCAGTTTTTATTTTATATTTTACTTTAGTAGTTACTTTAAGTTTTAGTCATGTTGTTATTATGTGCTTTTGTTATTTTTATTAGTTTTGAATATATTTATTTATACAATTTAGTTTACTTTTAGTTGTAGCCATTTAACTTATTTTAGTTAATTGCAAATGCAACATTCCTTATTTCTCGTGTTTTGACATTTTTGAAGTGTTTGAAATTAAAATTTTCATTTTGTTCGTCAGAATGTTCATGCTGCTCTATTTCATACAACAAAACTAGTCCAAACCACTTCTATGCTACAATCCAAAGTTGAAACTGTACAGTAGTTTTGAAATGTGACAACCAATGTTGATATTGATGTCAAACTTTGCATGAAGTGTCTTCATACAGCATATTTGAATAGACTTGAATGAGATTTCAGAGCTGCAGTGAAGGGGAAAGTCAATGAATAATTTCAATTTTGGTATTTTTTGAAATTCTTATGTCTTCGAATGGCTGTCAAATGGCTTCAGAAGACTTGCAATTTATCACTTGAGTCTTATAGACTACTTTTTGGTACTTCTTATAATGCTCTTTCTGATTTTCAGAGCCTGACAGCCCCTGGTCACCATTTACTTTCATTGTATGAAAAGGAGCAGCATGAACTTTCTGTTAAATATCTTCTTTTGTTTTCCACTGAACAAAAAAACCCATACAAATCTAGAATAATATGAGGGTAAGTAAATGATGACAGAATATTCATTTTTGGTGAACTATCACCAATAAAGTGTACACTTAAAATTACACAATTGTTCAACATATTACAAGGTGAGGGGAAGAAACACTTTTCCTGCTCCTCCTATTATGTCTTCTCTCACTCTATTCTTCTCCAGTGCTCTGATAACCCGCAGAATATGTGAGGAGCCTTGCGGCGATAACAGGCTGTTAATTCAGTTAGTGTTCATTTGCAACTAGGCCACAAAGCACATGCGTCCACCTCTCAGATCAAATGCTCGCATTCATCCGTCAACCATCGGCGTGAATGAGCACCTGAGAATTTGATTTGCGCATTATATTCAAATTGGACAGAGCACAGGAATGCCATTAACACCAATCATAGCTCTACTCTAGTCCAAATGTGTGTTAAATTTAGATTTTTTTTAGTTGTAAGTACAATCATTGGCTGTTGTGTAGCTTTGGTGTGTGCACTCAACGTTCGCTGTGCAAATTGGCAGAAGGGGCCAGGGGCAACATTCTGTTGAGAGTTGTTATTTTGGGCCAAATGAATGCCTTCCACATCAGTGCAGCTACTGTGCGTTTTTCAGCCCTGTATGTGTGTGTAGTGTCATAGAGGCGTTTAGATGTTTTCTTCATTGAAACACAACCGAACCTTTATAACAGTAACCGTAAAAAGCTTTGCATTGCAACACACTTGACATAATGTAATTATCCAAATCCTGTTGTCAATCTACAATCATGCTTTAATCTAAAATCTCCAACACAATTCTCTGCTGTGGCCCAGCTTGTTGTTTATGACCATGTACAGTAAGACAGCTATTGGCAGCTACACGAAACAAATGGAGAGCTGTTCACGACAGCATGTGGCGAGCAGAATGGAGGTGTGGTGAACGACAGCTGTCATTGGCCGAGAGGCTTTGGCCCATGTGACTCGGGGAGAGAGTCTGGCTGACTCAGCTCTCAGACTGTAAGATCTAAGTTCACCCGTCATGTGATGGAACATGACATTTGCCTTAAGGTTGTGCTGCAGTAGCACAGTAAGTGCTTCTGCATCTGTACGGCTAACCTAAATGCTGTTATTAAAGGTGAAGTGTGTAATTTCAGAGCTGAATTGTAAAAAAAAAAAGGAAATTGTTTTCAAACAGGTTTCCTGTCTGCTATTGGTTGGATAAACAAGTAGCCCTGCCCCAAACTCATTCTATTGGTTGAGCCAGTGTTGCTATGCTAAGTTGGTAGGAATTCTCAAATAAACATAGCAGTGTTTTGAAAGCGGCAGTGTTTATACTTTTCGGGTTAATCATTGCATAGTTGTCTTTGTTAAATGAGAAAGTATTTTAAGTTAACATTATTAAATGTTGCATCTTCTTGCATAGTTTTTGAGAAAATAACAGTGTCTACTATATCTAGTTTGAAGTTATGTATCAATATTTTTTTGTATTTATGATTTTTTTTTTACTTTTATAACATTTCCTAGAAAAAAAATATTTCATGTGGTATTAACCATGAAGTAAAATTCCTTATGATAATTATTTTAATAATTTAATAACATTTTAAATAAATAAACATTCAAAAGTTTTTAAATATATTTTCCAAGGTAAAATGCATTTAATTATGATTTTGTAGGGTTGTAACATTTGACATTTGTACATCCTAAACTAACCTTGTCTTGTCGTTAAAAGGTCAGATTATCTTTAATAGACTTATTGACTTGACAGACAGTCATAACAGTTTGCAGGGGTTCCTCCCTATGATATCATTTCCTGTTTTTTGAGTTTTTTTCCCTCATGTTTCTGCATATTGGTTGCATTTCATGACATTGTTGGTCTAGAAGGTGTGTATTTGAGTCACAAGATGTGTAAATTGCACTTTTAATATATATTTGAATAAATTAATAGATCAGGACGAAAAATGCAAGTCACGCCATTGACCCAAATACGTAATTGGTGGCAAAATTGGATGTATCATTTTATTCCTCATGTTTTGGCCAATAATTGAGTTGTCGCAACACATTTGATCAATTTGCGCACTTTTTAGCAGTAATCTGAGGTGAAAATGCTTGCTATGTTTGTTATAAGTGCCACCTGAGGCGTTTTGAATCTCATCCATGTTTGCTAGTGTTGCAAAAGAAGCAGGGCGGCAGTGTGAAAAGGTGAGAAATGCTATGTTAAGATGGGAGCCATTGGCAGCCTTGAAATCCATGGCTACTACAATGCACGCTACGAGCAAAGCGCTTTTGACGAGTTGCAAGGACAGCTGATTTCTTTCATTGATTTATGAAATAGTCATTTGGTTCCCACGGCGATGCTTTCAGGGTTATTTTAATCACATTTTTTGAGGATTGTTGCCCAAATCTGTCTTATTTTTAGGTGAATCCAACAGCTAGCCAAGATACATCACATACGCTGCTGGATAGCCTTAAAAGTTGACGATCTAGTGCGGTGTTCAAAATCAGCTACAGTTAAATCCAGCATCGGCTGGTTAGCAACAGCACAAGTATTCTGCTGAAGTCTCTTGAACCTTTCCGAGCAACACTCATGCACATTCCTGATTGATATATTTCCATGGAAACATGCTCTACACTGTACAAACCCTGTTGCTAAGGAGTGGGCCTTGGTAAGATTTTTTTCCTCTTTTTGTGGCATCTTTTTTTTCCCTCTCTCACACACTCTCTCTCCCTCTCACAGCACTGAGAACAGAGCTTACATACCATCTTTTCCAATGCCACGGTTCTCTTTTCCATGTGTGTGGTGCTGATGGTCAGCTCTCACCTGAGCGCTCGAGGAGACGCGAGAGTTTTTGGAGATGGGAAGTTAGGCGTCAGGGCCTGAGGGATCGAGAAAAGTGGCAATCGCCCCTCAGGCAAGGAGAATTGAGTGTTTCTTGGATTGACTCGGGGGTGAACTAAAGGGGGCCAATGGAAGAGACTAGCAGATCTAGGAAGAAGGTTCATTTTGGAGGTATGGTGATTTGAGGATGTTGCAAAATACGGATGAATTACGGATTTGTGCCACCAATAATTGCATGTTTTGCTCTGCGCTCTTTTTTTCGATGTGGACAATTATATAGGAATGATTAGCTTGAGTCTATTGTCGATAAAATTTCAGTTGAAGTTTTTGCAAAATGTGTTTTTCTAGTATTTCTTGTGTTTTGAGGTAATTGTGCATCTTGATGACTTTTTGTGTCAGTTTCAGAGGCCTTGAACAGTTGTTGCAAACAAATTGTAGTAAAATATCCAAAACGTCTTGGGATCATTTTTCGATCTAATTCAGTTCTCCGTCATGTTTTAGCTTTGTCAAAGATGACAAATCAGATAATATTTTATTATATTGAATGAGAAACTGTGACCAAGTCGTAGAGTTGTAAAACTTGTGTGACTGGCAGAATATGATAGTTATTACTTTTTTTCAGTGGTGCGCTCTGACTCTGAAAAGTTTTGCATCCTTCAAGTTGTGCTTGGTGCGTGTTTACTATCTTTATGAATTTTATCAAGTGAGCCACACAGCTAGTTACCCCCGGTGGTTTGAAATCCAGTGTTGTAGCAACTGTCATCGCTGCTCGCCCTCATGTCAAATAGACTTTTTCCTCACATTGTCCACAGAGGAACAACGCTTGTGTCAAGTACGTGTGGCTCTGTGTGTACGTGCCAGAACGCTTTTTGTTGGAAAGACGACACAGCTGCTACAGAAAACTGACAGGGTGTTCCATTAAGATGTGAGAAAGAGAACTAAAAAGAGATGTGGTGGCCATTTTATTCATCCAATTAATTATAACATGCATATCTCTTGATATTAAATTCCTCTGTTCAGTTTTATGCATGCAAAATCAGGTATTGCTCAAAACTGGATAATGCACAACCTGACAAAACACATCTATAAATGGTAATGTCAAGGCTCAGAGTGTGATGATTCACTTGCACACTCAAACGATTCAGTTTTTGATTTATTCATTTGATGAGATGCATCATAACAGGTCCAGACTGACCTCAATATTATTTGATTTGTTTCCATATAAATAGCAAAAAATAAGCCGTAGAGTGCCAAATGCTTACTTTTCAGAAATTCTCATGATTCACATTTTAAAGCCGATTTGAATGCTATTTTTGAATTTGAACCTCTCTAGATGGCCACGTTTTGCTAAAACAGTTTGATTAACCAAAATATTAATTAAACCGCTTTTTTAATATATTTGAAACAACTGACAGATGGGGAGGACATCTTACATTAGCAGGATTGAACGGATGTCTCTGTAGAATTGCGCTGAATCTAAACCTCCTTTTGTTTGAACATTAAAACGTTTCAGCTCAACAAAGAATTGAGTGTCTGTAACTTTAACAGCTAACCAGTGAGTAGGTTGGAAGGGGAAAGTGTTGAATCCCACGCAGCCTCCTGACTACTGATATCATCGTGTATCAACAGAACCGCAGAGGACAATACAAATGGTGCAGTTTTCAGAAGCTGCAGTCTGCAGAACAAACTCCTCGAGAATCTCATTAATGGATAAATATGTGTGCACGGTTGCTCGGGATCTTTATTATCACCAGTTGTGTCTCCGTTAATAGGTGTCCTTCCTGCGTAGATATAATTTGCTGTCCTTATATAAGTACACTTTGGGGGATGTGCTTAACATTAAGGTGATTTGATTGAATTCATATTAATCCAGTGTTTTATCCATTTGTACAAGTCCTCTGTGGACAGTTGGTTTGTTTGTTGTACAAACATCATGGCGTAGGAGCGGCCTAGAACGAACGCTCCCCTCGGAGAACTTCGGAAGAGCGAAAGCGGAGCCGTGTAGACGATTAATCTCTGCAACATAAAAAAGTCTCTTCATTAGCTTTGTTGGCTCTTATCCTGGTTCCTTCCATAAAATGCAGTCAATATTTGGCCTTCCTGAGCTCTCTCGGAGGACTAGTCTAGTTTGGCTCCATTATGGGCCAAATGGTCCCCGTCTTCCAAAGAGCTTTTTATTGGTTGCAGTTAATCGTGGAAGGTGGTATAGTTGGTGTAGTGCTGATTTTGAATTCACTGTTATAAATTGTGGATTTACTTTAAGCTCATGGCGTGTGTTCAAGAAATGTGATTTTTATTTTATTGATTTTTTTTTTTTTAGATGTGTGTGTGTCATGCTGGTATTGATTGTCAGTGACAATCTGCGTGTCAAGGTACTGTCTGGTAAAACTGTAAGCACCTTTTATTATTTTTTTTTTTCTTTTTTTTTCTAGAGCACAGTTGGCTAAATGATTAAATATGTTTAAAAAATGGCACCTGGGACTGTGTGACATATGGCACACAGTAAGACCAATTTGTGACTAGACAGCCTTTTTTATGCAATTATGTAACCGAACCTCTACAACATTCTCACTTTATAACATCTGCTGTACCTCTCAAAAATTCTGGTGACTATTTTTATTCTTTTTGCACATTTTATATTCGGTGTGAAGGTGATGATAATGAGGTTGAAGTGTTTAAAGTTTGCTGGGTTAGTGCTTGAACGCAGTCACATCAGAATTTAGGAAGTAACTTTTGTTTATGTGTGAAAATAATTGACACTTTCTGAGCACTACAGATTTTGAGCACTATGCAAGGTTGAAATATTACATAATTGAGGTGATCTAAAATAAATGTCTGTGAATATTTCGTCACAGATGCCCGGGCAGACCGATCGGAGAGAAGGAAGCTCTTTCGACACTACACCGTGGGATCTTATGACAGTTTTGATGCATCAAGGTATGATCAATTTTTTTTTTATTCCTTCTGACCATGTTTTTAAAAGTGTGTCGGGTTCAATACATGATGGTTTAAAATGGGTTCTCTCTTGCGTACATATTTAAAGTTCAAAAAAGGTTACAGGTAGTTTTTTTAATCAGAGCGTTTTCTGTAAACAACATTGCGGTTTCAGATTTTAGTATGTTTTGCCTCAACAAGGTCAGCTATGATGGTGAAAGGCAAGAAACGGACCGGAATAACGGCTCAAATGTCATCATCAGGTCTACACGGAATCTGCGCCTGCGGAATTCCACAGGAATGCCATTCACAAAGTAAAAAAGATGTTTATTAAATCATTTGTAATTACTTCCCCTGTTTAGCAAATTTTTTTATATTTCATAGAATTTTCCAGATTTTTCACCAAAATCATCACAAAGAAAATATGGGGAAAAGATGTGCAGATTCTGTCTGGGCCTGGAGATAATTTGAATACACTGAAAGAAATTTGATGTAAGATTTAACGATTTTTACAGAGTAAATTTCACAAATAATTACACATAAACAGCACGCAACACTTAATTAAACATGCAATTTTGAAGTAGAAAGACTGAAAATGTATTTTCGGTAACACTTTACTTAAAGCCTTTATATATATAATGCATTATAAAAGTAGTTTTAATGCATTAATTATGCCTTGTAGTGCATTGTACAATCTCATGAATAATTGTAACTACATTTAATACATTATATCACTTATCAATTCATTGTTACACTTTGCATTTTAAATTTGGTTATAATTATTTACGACAAGATATAATGTATTACAATGCACATTATGAATAAGTATAATGCATTATACCCTTTAATAACTCTTTATAATGCATTATACATAAAGGCTTTACCATATTTTTTTGTAAAACGTACTTCAGTAATCTTTGTTTTATTTACATCTTTAAAAAAAATTACAGTGTAGGTTAATAGATTGATTGATTGATTTATCTAAGCTGTAAAAAATGGCCAGGTTGTTTTTAAAATCCTAAAAATATATATTTTCGGAATGTCTATTTAAACTGTGGAAATAGCCCGCCTTGTTGGCAGAGGCTATTTACACTAACTCCGCCCACCAACGTGTGATTGGGATAGTCAACACTGAAAAAAGATGATTGTTAAACATCAGTTTCAGTGGCGTAGATAAGGCACGTGCTTTTTGATGCGATCAACCCGAGTTCGAACCTGCCTTTTGCCAAACTTTTTTTCTCCCTTTTCAAATCTCATATTGCATCGGAAAGGCATTTATTTTCAGTAAAAATGAAGGAAATAATAAAAAAGTTGAAAATAAGAGTATCGGGTAGGGTTAGTGTAGGTGTAGGGAGGGATTTATTGTCCCAATAAGGTGGCATCCATTTAATAATTTGAATTAAAATTATAATTTACACTTAATACATTATTACTGCGTACTGTTTTATAATGTACTACAATACTGAGGTGCAGATAATTGCCACTATTTGCTATAAGTAGTATAAATAGCATAAAATCTTGCTATTTTAACATAGTGTAAATAGAATCTATAGCTATTTGCACTTAGTGTAAATAGCACATATCGTTAAAAAAATACTGCTATTTTCACTTAGTGTAAATAGAATCCATTGCTATTTGCACTTAGTATAAATAGTATCTATCACTAAGAATATATGCTATTTGCACTTAGTGTAAATAGCTGCTGCCATGTATTTTATATGCATTTGATTTACCCCCAAAGACAAAATTTCCTAGGTTAATAAAGTATAAGCAAAAAATAAAATTGAAAAGATTGATTAATCAATTATGTAAGACCAGTGATGCATCAGATGCCTATTATTAATAACTATTCTTGTGAGTGTATCAAAGTACAGCACGAATTATCCATTTACCTGCGCATCCTTTTGCACAAACCATCATTTCCCAAAACTTTGCCGCCCCACTATGATTTAACACAAAGAGCCGCACAAGCACATTGTTATTCACAGGGGAAAAAAGGTTTGAAGTGTGTGAAAACTCTTTAAATGGCCGGTTATGTAAGCAACGCTCAAGCTTGGGGTCGTCACTCTCTGATGCAGACACTTTGATCAGCTCTTTGACATTGATGTCATAATATGTGGCTGTCAATCTGCACATTTGAAATAAATTGGCAGTGTGATTTTTAGCTTCAAATCACTGGTTTTCTGTGGAGTCTGGGAATCGTATTTTAAATATGACTTTTATTTTAAACAATAATTATTTTAAGCTACTGAACTTTAATAGCCCTGTTATTTAAAGGGATAGTTCACACAAAATGAAAATTCTGTCATTAATTACTCGCCCTTGTGTCGTTACAAACCCATAATACCTTTTTTCTTCAGAACACAAATTAAGATATTTTTGATGAAATCCGAGAGCTTTCTTACCCTCCATAGACAGTTATGATTGACCCACTGATGTCACATGGACTATTTTAATAATGTCTACGTTTCTGGGCCTTGAACTTGTCAGTTGCATTGCTGTTTATGGAGGGTCAGAAAGCTCTCGGATTTCTTCAAAAATATCTTAATTCGTATAATGGTATTATGGGTTTGGAACAACATGAGGGTGAGCAATTAATGTCAGAATTTTCATTTTTGGGTGATCTATCCCTTTAAGGGTAATATTAGTTCTTAAAACTTTAGTTTTTGTTGTACTATGAACTTTACACATTTGTCGCAGGGTGTTAAAAAGCCAAAAAAGAAACAGATCCTCTCGCATCCGGCTACCATACTCCTACCCAGCTGACACACCCCTCGCTCCGAGCTGGTTGTCATGGAGACAGAGAATCCAAGTCAATGCAGTGCAGGCTACTTCCTGCTGCAGGGAGCTTGAATGACAGCCGTACAGAAGGACATGGGTGATTTTAGGTGAACTTGTCACAGATACACGTAAGATACCTGCTAGTTATGTCAGTCTTTTGCAGACACGCTCTAGATATTATGATTAATAAATTTACAATGGATTCCACTGTAAACTTTTTGGTAGGATAAATCTGAATTGATTTTGACTGGATTTAAGATGCATTATTTAGTTTTCATTTAATAGCTAATCCACACCGGTGTATAAATATCGCTCTGTGATGGACAGCAGTAACATTGTTTGAAATGAGATCACACACAGGTATAAATGCATTATGAGCAAATAATATTTCCCCCGTTATAACAGGCCGGGATATTAATGACCTTGTTGCTCTGTGACATCGCCACAGTGTCCCCTTCAAAGCAGATTATGTTTCCATGACAACCATGCATCATTCCTCAGGAGTCAGCACTCTACCTTTTGAGCTCAGAGCTCTTTCAATATTTCCAATAAGACTTTATCTTATAGTTAAGACTGTGAGGTCTTGCGATCACAGGTTAAGCCTATTTTGTCAATATGCCAGGTAAAGTTTTTATGGGATTATAAACACTTCAAGAAGATCTTTTCGGGTGCATTTTAGGCCGTTAAATTAATCAATCTAGAGCTGCGGTTCATGACCTTCAGTGATTATTTTAGGGTCTGATTCATTCTAAGGACACAAAGTGCAGTAAAATGAAACGGCACAGGCCACAGTCCCATTTCCTGATATGAATGAAGTTAACGTACCAGGTGGAAATGAGACTCCAGCTCTTTGTGAGAGCTGCAGTTTGAGCAATTCGCTACCCATTCAGTACCTCGGCTTGATTTCCAGGACTGGATTTAATACTCCATCTAAAAGATGGTAAGGCCTCTTGTCCTTCAGGGAACGAGAGAGAGAACATTTGCTTTTCAGTGCTATCATATTCAAACAGCATATCTCTGGATATCTCCGGTGGCTTCAACACCTTCAGTAATTGATCTGCTTGCTTGCGGCGTGTGTTTTGGGGAAGGATATTGATGGTGCTAAGCAGGAAGTAACACTCAGTGTCACAAAGATGTTTTGGTGTCATTCGGGACAACCACCACCATAGTGTAACTACTAGAAATAGTGTCTAATAACAGACAAATAAATACATTTTCGAACAGAATTTTGAATTAATAACTCGAAAGACTTTTTGAGTGAAATTCGACTTTGAACCAAAAATTAGTTTTGACTTGTGTTAAAGAAATAGTTCACCTAAAAGCATGAATGACAATTAATTAATTTAAAAAATATAGCTATTTACATATTTAATATATAGTTGGGGCCATTTTCCCCCCCTAAAAAGTCTATTTAAAGTCATTAAGAAGTCTGTGTAAACACTTTTTGAAATGATTACAATTGATAATTTCTTATTATTTGTTTATGTATATCTGTTCTGTTAAATTTGGCATAATTTGGTAACAGATTGCAGAGGGCTTTTAATGCGATTAGATTCTTATTTCCAGATAATAATTATTCAAAAAGTACTAAAATGATCGTTAATGTGAGCGTCAAGCACCCGAAATCGTTAAGAGAAATCATAATCGTTAAATTCTTTACGATTCCAATCTGTAATGGACACATACAATTATTTTTAGTCGCGCGCTCAGCCAAGGCCAGCGCGCGCACACATGCATACATTCTTCTCTCTTTCGCGCGCTCGCTCTTTCTCTGTGGCGCTGTAAACCGTCTCTCTCTCGCTTTCTCTCTATCACTCTCTCTCACTCACTCCCTCTCCCCCTCTCTCTCTCATACCCATTCCTCCAAGATTACCGCTCATGTTTTCCTCTGGTGATTTTCATCCTTCATCTGGCGGTTATGTCTCTCGCTTACGACACGCTATCTCGCCGGCGACCGGGCCCTGCCTTTCTTAACCGGTGTCACAGCTCCTTCTTCGACAGATAAAGCCGGCGGTGAGCTTTTTTCAACGGTTACAACTCTCGTCACATCGCGCTCTTCGTCGCAAAAATGATTAATTCCGCTCAGCCGACGCCTGTCAGGATGAAGCATCACTCCGCGCGCGTGGCGGTGGCGATGATGAGGATGATAGGCTGTAATAACGGTCGTTATGCGCGGAATTTTCTCCACAGCGACTGCGTTATCAACGAAAAGACGGTCGTGCTGCAGAAGAAGGATAACGAGGGATTCGGGTTCGTGTTGAGAGGGGCGAAAGGTAGGGAAAAAGACGGACCCCTCGTTGTCTCCGTCGCCTCATCATAACTGTTCCTCACTTCATTCTTTAAGTTACTCCCTCGAGAATCAAACCGTGTTGGTCCTTCATTTCACGCTGTTTCTTATCCCCTTTTTTTGTACCCCCTCACTTAACGTCATTTCTGTTGATTTCAAAGCGCGTCATCGCGCGCGCACTTGATTTGATGTGTCTGCGTGGCTTGAGCTGCATGAATTGCATCCATGTCAAGAACTTCTGAATTAACGCATCTCTTGGTGTCCATCACTTGACTCCGATGCATTTAAGTGGGCTTGTCAAATCTGTGAAGTGTAAACACAGACCCCCACCCACTCCCTGCTCCATGTGCTTGGCTTGTGTTTGACTGCATTAGGGCTCTGCTGGCACTTTGTCTCGAGGGCTTCCTGAGTCTGACAGTCCAGCTGTTTCTTTCTGTGGCTAAAGCGTTTAATTCACTCACAAATCCTTCATAAAAATGTATTTAACTTCAACAAACCTTTAACTGTGCAATGCATTAACTACTTAAGATAGACCCTAAAAGTCTCCTTCCCATCCACAACGGCAACGCTTTTAGTTTCTAGTGCACTACAGATCCCTTGAAGTTGCGAGTGGTGCACCGTGGCTGCTTTCTGCATCACATCACCTCTTGCGATGCCCCTCGTTCTGTCAGGCTCCAGACCAGTGCTTCTCCCCACACTGTCAGCGGTGACATCCATGCATGCATTTTCTCTGGTTATATAAACGTCCCAACTCCTGCATTCATTTTTGATTTGGTTGGATGGATGCATTGCAGCTTGCATCATGTATCATCAGACCAGATGCTCTTGTTTAGCCACACTCATTATCCATTGTGCTACCAGGCACTCGTTTTCATAGAAATTGTATTTTTTCATACCATCGATGTAAAAGCATGTTATTTTCAGCATGTTTTTGAGTAATAGCAAGCTTAAACATAGACTAGAGAGGATTATAAATAATATCTAATTTAACTAATATATATATATATATACACATACAAATGACAAATAAAATGTGTATATATTTTATTTATATATAATATATATTTATAAGTATGTGTGTATAATATATATGTATACAAGATAAAATTATATATATATATATATATATATACAATTTAAAAATAAAATATATATGTATATATTTTATTTATATATAATATATATTTATATGTATGTGTGTATAATACTGTATGTATACAAGATACAATTTTATATATATATATATATATATATATATATATGTTTTATCTTCATTAAAATATTTTGTAGTCCAGAATTAGGTTTAATCTGGGCCCATAAAACTAGCACACTGTCTTTTGATCTTTACGATCTCTTTCTTTTGGTTCTGTCTTGTCTGGTACGGCCTGGATTTTAGCGGATACTCCCATTGAGGAGTTCACTCCGACCCCGGCGTTCCCTGCTTTGCAGTATCTGGAGTCTGTGGATGAGGGAGGGGTGGCATGGAAAGCTGGCTTGAGGACCGGAGACTTCCTCATCGAGGTAAGAACACGATTGGGTTTCCATAAGCTTACGGTGTGTTTTGGAAAGCCTCAGAAGCCATTGCTTGCTGAAGGGATGGAAAGGTCCCTGATCAGCTGGAAAGAGTGATGTCTGACCCATGCAGGGGACTTCATCTTGAGCTTGCTGCTGAATCATTCACACGTTAGTGCAAACAGGAGAATGTTTATGCACAGTCTGAGCTTGTGAATATGAGGAAAGGTCATGGTTACATCTTTAATGAGACAGAGGAGCTTAGAGACGCAGGAGATGAGCACTCCTGGAAAAAGCTGTGAATGCACAGAGGTCCGTCCTGACAAGAAACTCAGTTTTCTGATGTCTCTGGAGCTCTTTGGTCTGGGTTGCATTTAAATGGCTAATCTTTGCATAGGCAATCTATCTTATCTTTTTTTAATTCTCACTTTTAATGAATGAGGGTGTAACCTTGACACTCTGAATTCATTTGGAAGTTGAAAATGTCAGGCCAGTAATCACCCATCATAACTCTTTGTAGAAGTTGGGCTTTGAATTTGATAGTTGTCTGAGAGTGATCTTGCATTTATTGGAGGTTGTAAATTTTTAATGCCTCGGAGGTACTTGGGATCTGTAACCTGTCAAGTCCAAAAAAGGAGCAAAGACAGCTAAGAAGTATCATGATAAGGGCTCACTTTGACCATTTCAGTTTTTAACCACCTTGTGCTTATTACCAGATTATACATTCCATTTTGGTTTGTAGAGGTTTGTGAGATTATATTTTTGGTATGGCACTATACATTTGCTATCTGCAAAACTACCTATTTTCAGAACCGACTTGTCTTTAGCTTGTCTGAACAGTTGGCTTGTTGGTCATAAGCAAGCACAAGATTCAATCAGGTTAGGTTTATTCTCAGAACATGTTCTTGTGATCAAAAATAGCAAGACTGAAGTGTGATAAAATATCTTGGGGTGTGGACAAATCCTTCATAGTAATTTTCTTGATATGTGTTGTTGAATGCAGTGAATTTGTTGCAAAAGTGCTGCTTTGATGCTTGATGGCTTTAAAGGAGTTGAATTTAAAGAAGCATGTTTTAGTGTGCTAAATTAGTGATTATATATATATATTCCTGTGATGCAAATCAGAAGTTTTAGCAGCCATTACTCCATTCTTCAGTTTTAAAATAAAAAATCATATGCTCATTTGCTACTCAAAAACATTTCTTATCATCAGTGTTGAAAACAGTGGTGCTGCTTAAAGGAAAAGTTCACCCAAAAATGAAATGTTTCAGAAAATTTACTTACTCTCAGGCCATCCAAGATGTAGACGAGTTTGTTTCTTCATCAGAACAGATTTGGAGAAATTTAGCATTACATTACTTATGGATCTTCTGCAGTGAATGGGTGCCACAGAATGAGAGTCCAAACAGCTGTTTGAAATCTAGAAAAAGTAGTCCACACAACTCTGGCCCATCGGTTAACATCTTGTGAAGTAAAAAGCTGCGTGTTTGTAAGAAACAAATTCATCAAGATGTTTTTAACTTCACATTGTTGTGTCTGGCTAAAATACGAGTCCTCTATCCTTAATACTGCTTTCTTTAGAGAAAAGTTGTCTCGTCTGAAACAGGAGAGAAACATGCACAGATTTACAAGCTAAAACAGTCCAGAACAGTTTATAAGCTTACAAATAAATTGGTGAATTTTTATGTGAGAGGACAACAGGGGATGGACATTTTCACTGGAGGAGGCATTAATATGAATTATGGAATAATATTTTTTAACAGAAGTGACAATTTATAGTTAAAACACTGTAATGGTGAATCTGTTTCTTACAAACATGCAGCTTTTTACTTTAAGACATTAATTAATGGACTGGAGTGGTGTGGATTACTTGGGGATTATTGTGTTGTTTTTATCAGCTGTTTGGACTATCATTCTGACGGCACCCATTCACTGCAGAGGATCCATTGCTGAGTAGATGATGTAATGTTAAATTTCTCCAAATCCTTCAGTGAAGAAACAGTCTCATCTACATGTTGAATGGTCTGAGGGTGAGTAAATTTACAGCAAATTTTCATTTTTGGGTGAACTATTCCTTATTTGTGAAAACCATGATGCATTTCTTTCATAGAGCAACATTATTTGTAAGATGTCTTTACTGTCACTTTTAATCACTAGTCAAATGACTAGTAAACCCTCCTGCTCATCCCTATTATAAATATATAATGATGATGGAAGTTTATCTGCAAAACACCTGTCTTCTGGCTGAACTGACACTTCAGCGATGACTGACCATGAGACACGAAAAGCATTGGGAACGTTGTCCTCCTTTCTGCATCAGCAAAATAAGTTCATTTGCATGCAAAATTCAAGAGAACACTCACTTTGTGTTAAAGCACAGAGAGCAGATCCAAGATCTCAGCACCGCATGGAAGGGCAGAGAAGGGAAGAAAATGATTGGCTCTCATGAGCGGCGAAGATTTCATGAATTATTAGCTCCTTACGGTAATCCAAGAGTCTAAATGTAACTAAGCCAGAATGTTTCTATGATAGAGCAGTGGGAGCTGCATTTTGGTGATGTAATGTTGCAGGAAGTGTAACGTACGTTCTTACGATGCTAATGATAGTTTTCATATCTAATAGGTAGCTGATGTACTGCAGTGCGACACGCAATGCAATTTTGCCAATTATGTTTTTTAAAGTTTATTGCGATATTAATTGAGATACTATGTGAAATATTTATACTTAAGATAAATTCATTTATTGCAGTGCCAGATTATTTAAAACTAACTAGTGAAGGAGAAAGTGTGATTTTAAAAATGGCAAAATATAAAGAAATAGTCAGTAGTTACTAGTTACAGCACCTAAAATATTAATATAAATATATAGAAGTCTTATATGAGTTTTAACCTAGATTCTTGATTTAAAAATTTTATAAGTTTCACTCAATGTTGTACTTTATAAAATATACAACATAAGTGTATGCAAATTAAATATTGCACTCTAACCACTCTTAGAGGTGACTTAGATTAGTCTGGCACAATGTATTTGTATATGTAAAAAGCACAAAGGTTAGAATAGCATTTCAAGTTAAGAGCGAGTGTTTGTGTATATAAATTCATTCATCGTCTCTTCTCCCCAAATACCGCGGAAACAATAAACACGTTTTAATCGTCCAGTCGATGATATTGACCGTCAGTCCCTCAGGAGCCAAGCAAGCTTCACTACCCACATCAGTTTGAGCCACTGCCGTTTTGCTCTCTCACACTTTGGTGTACGGATGTGTCAGGTCCCAGGGACAATCTAGCCTTCTGGACAAAGCAAGAGGAAGCTCTCACAGAGAACTTGACCTGGTTTTGCTTTACGTTAATGACAAAAGCTTGCAGTAAATTTGGTAGGGATGTAAATATCTATTTTTAAAAAAGCATATTTGTTTTACCTTCTGTGAACTGCACCAGAGGTTGAATTGCAGATTCTCACTCCTACATTTCCTGGAGCTTTTGAGAGTCAATGAATTAATCTTATTGCCTATAAGAAACTCTAAGAAACGGTGTAGCTTATGAAGGGTGTTAGTGATCAACCAGGAAGCTACAAAATAGAACGATGGATTTACTGAAAATACATCTACACCCACTTGCCCTTGGTGTGTGGGCACGAGTATCTCTCTTTCTCTTTACTCTCATCTGATCGCATTTGTGCATCTTACTTACCTCTCTTTTCTGTATAAGAGGTAATAGTAGGGTGATATGAAAAATTTTACTATCTTGATAAAAAAAGAATCATATCAGTCGATATCGATAATTATCATGATACATTTCAAATCTTTATTTCTTTCAAATTTAAGGGCTAATTTTTGCTCCTAAGTGAAAGTTGTAGAAACCAGACTGTTAACTGTAGTTTTAAACTACTCTTTATGGTTAGAACATGACAAACACTTCAATTTTTTTCTTTATTCTTTACTCTTTACACTTTCCCAGTCACTTACACTTTTTCCTGCATGTTCTAATGAGTGATATTGTTTCAATCTTCAACACAGTTTGCAGTGCAGGCGGCAATATTAATAATATTAATTTTTATATCTCCTAGAATGCACATTTGACAGTAGTAGTCTAATTACAATTGTCTAAATACATTTAGTATAAATGCAAAAACACTATATTCTATTACTCCTTTAATACAATTAATACATGTCTATATCAATAATGTAATAAAATTCGATATGAATATCCCACATTTCTGCCACAATAGCATGGTGCAGTTAGTAAATCCATGGTAAATTATGTGATTTGTATATTGAAATACCATCAGACTGTATCGTTGCGCACATTTTTTCTCCTGTTTGTCAGCGCTGTTTCAACTAGCTTTAAACTAGTTTAAATCACAGAGTTACTTGTGTTCTTCGCTGAATTCAAATGCTTCACACTGGATCTCACAGCATTGTTTAGTGTCGCGTGACTGAGACCCATCAGTGAATAAACGCATCTGCTCTAGTGAGCTCGCGCTGCACTGCCGTTTGAACTTTGAACCGAGCGGATAAACGGTCAGTGTGGCACGGTTCAAATGAATAGCGCTTTCGTTCCGCTTTTAGCACATAAACATTATATCGAACATTTATACCGAACTGTTGATACTGTTTTATCCATGAAAATTATATTGCGATAATTATCGTTTTATCACTCAGCCCTAGGTTATAGTGTATCTCAGGGCATGAGTTATAAATTCCATAAAATAATCAGTGTTTACTGACCTATAATGCATTTGCAGGGCTCACCAGCTTTTGTAAAAAAACAAAAGAGTTGTGCATGCTGTTGGAAAATATAATCGTAAAGCCATGTTTGAGTGAACATTTTTAGTAATTATATCAGGCTATTTCATGAATTTAGGAGGTGTATTGCATAACATCTAAACTGACACAAAAAGCATCTGCTGCTTTAAAACTATTTTAGTGGTTTAAACGAGCAGCAGCACTGAAGTATTTTTGGTTCTTGTAAATATCTCGCACTGTCACGAACGTCATGAAAATATGTAATTGTGGTTATGTAGCTCAAAAAATTGCTAACGTTAAATGTGATTGCTGGTTGATGTGTTGGACATCTCTCCTCGTCTGTAATGCTTTCTCTCCAGAATGTTCTGTGTGCACAGAGAGAACCAGCAGGGAGGAAGTCTGTGGACTGTAGGAGATGCCTGCGAGCGTCCTCATGGCCTGATAACCGTACAACCTGTCACCAAAACCTGCTCCTCACGCACTGCGAACCAAGTATAGCGCAGTACATAGCATTCGCTCTGTCACACTAAAAGTAAAAGTTACCGGCTGGAACGTTGCGCGATTTCCATTTTTAAGCATCACGGAATAGATCTTCCTATTTTTAATATTTCCAGAATAACGGAATCCAGTGATGTTACTGACCTTCCTCATGCGTGTATGTGATGGTCCAGGTCTAATGTTGTAACACAGAGCAACGGTCGCCTAGCAACGGCACCAGCATTGTGTCTGAGTGCAGTGATGAAAGCGAGGTAGCGGTTTGAGTTTTTTTTTTTCTTCGTTGGAGTGCAGCACTGGGCCGCATGTAAACATTTCTTTTCCTGTTTGTATTGATATAAAAATACACCTCCATAATGGATTCCAATACCTGGGTGCTTGGATTTCAGGGGCGGATGACTCTATTACATGGTAGAAATTAGTTCTCATGGTTGTTTAGGCACGCATGCAACTGCAATATGCTATATGATGGTTTCCTCCTGAGAGGCTGGCTTTCTAAGCCTGGCTCTCTAAGCCTGGTTTAGGGGTTTCTACACTGTGAGATGATCTTTTGGCTTGTTGGTGCTCACAGGACTGATTTCTAATGACAATGCAGTTGTTCCTTAAGCAAGGCAATGTGGCAGTTTCAGTTATGCGATGGGATGGTAATACCATTGTGCTTTTACACTATTGTTATTTTTCTTTTAAAGAAATCAATACTGTTATTCAGCAAGGATGCATTAAGTTAATCAGTAGTGACAGCAAGATAATTACAATATTATATTTTGAAATTTTTTTGTTCTTTTGAACTTTGTATCTATCAATACTATTTGTTTCCACAAATATTTTAAGGACCACAACTGTTATCACTGTTTATAATAATAAGAAATGTTTCTTGAGCAGCAAATCAGCATATTAGAACGATTTCCTAAGGATCATATAAAATTTAATGGCTGCTGAAAATTCAGCTTTGCCATCAAATAAAATGCATAAAAAACAGTTATTTTAAATTGTAATAATATTTCACAATATTACTGTTGAACAAATAAATGCAGCCTTGGTGATCATAAGAAACCTCTTTCAAAAACATTACAAATCTTACTGAACTCATTCTTGTAAAATTGTTATGAATGCAGCTGTTATGACATCATATTAATTAATACATTTTCAAATATTTGTACTTTTAATATTCATTTGTATTTTTTTTTTAAAGATTTATTTTTGGCATTTTTTTTTTGTTGCCTTTATTGTTATTGGACAGTGTTGATGAGACAGGAAATGAAGTGGGAGAGAGAGAGAGGGGCCAGGATCGGGAAAGGTCCTTTAGCTGGGATTCAAACTATCGGCACCGACCATTTGTCATTTTTTAACAGTAAAAATGAACTAGTGAAAGCAAATATGGCCAATGTGCCTATGGTCAAACTTACCTTAATAAGAATTTTAATGTGATTTTTATTATTTGATTTAAGAAATACTGTGGCATTAACATCATTATGGTGTCCATAAATATGGTATTTGGTAAAACTGGCATTTTGTTTTGTAAGACTTGTGCTAGGGATATTAAAAAGCTTAAATGCATCAGGCATCCATCTACTACTCTAGTTCTATGCAGTGTAACTCAGTTATATATCCCTCAGTTATTTGCAGGAGTTTTACATTTTAAATAATTATGTTATGCAACTTAATACAAGTTGTATATAATTACTTTTTTATCTCTGTGTCCGGACATAGCCAGTGACCAGAAATGCTGTTTAGACATCCACTTTATCTTTAATGGAAATTCTATAGTCTCAGTGAGTCTTTCACACTATCTTGAGCTTAATCTCCTCTATAGAGGACTTGACCACAGAGGTCTTATCATATAACCTTTCTTTAAGTACAGGCCAGGCCAAGCCGATAACTGTGCTGCTATCGTAGAGCAATGCAGACAGGAAAATGGATGAGGCTTAAGTATGTGTGTGTGTGTGTGTGTGTGTGAGAGTGAGTGTGAAGAGTACAGATCCCCTGTACTCTTCATAATTATCCCCACTCAAGACAAAAGAGTGCCCTCCTTTCCGGAAAGTATGAGGAAGAGGGAGATTTCATTTGAAGGGATAGAGTTTTATCTGGGCTGGATGATTGCCCTCTGACAATGTTCTGTAAATCTCTAAATCAGGCCAGAGGTGCTGTGATTGCAAGCTCTATAGGCCACATTAGAGAGTGTGATGTTGACATTGGGTCATGTTTGGTAATGAAAGTGGATTTGACTTGGGGATTAAGAGATGGGAGCCATGTGAATTTGTTGAGTTGTATGTTTTTTTTTAAGGATGTGTGACTTTTTTTTTTTTTTTTTTAATTATCAGCATGGGCCTGGTTAGGCCGATTTTTGGAGCACATAATGCCAGGGCTTATTTTTTCCAATCCAAACAGTAGGCCTATATTTATTTATTTTTATGCCAGCTTACAAAAGTATTAAACGGTTATGCATATTTTGCAGCTGTACAGATGCCTGATCTGATGCCTGATTTTGATTGAAGCATGTAACATTGTCTATCAGATATTTTATTTGATTTGATTAAAAAGTGTGTGTATATTAGTGTTGTCAAACAATTAATCGCGATTAATCGCATTCAAAATAAGTTTTTGTTTACATTATATATGTGTGTGTACTGTGTATATTTATTATGTATATATAAAGACACACACATACAGTATATATTTTGAAAATATTTACATATATATATATATATACTATATATATATATATATATATATATATATATATATATATATATATATATATATATATATATATTTTTTTTTTTATAATTTATATTATTTATAAATATATTTAACATATAAACATAACATTTTTCTTAAATATATATATGCATGTGAGTGTATTTATATATACATAATAAATATACACAGTGAGTACACACATATATTCAGTAAACAAAAACGTTTATTTTGGATGCGATTAATCGTTTGACAGCACTATATATCAGAGATGATCATGTATCAGATATCTAATCTTTTTTATTCTGTTTTTGTTTATATGCATGTTATAAATATTAGTGCATGCTTTAATTTAAAATTTAAATGTAATTTTCCACTCATAAGACACAAGCGGTCTCAAATTTCCTGATGTTCTGGATTATTAAGGTGTGATATTAGACACATAACTAGACCTTGCCAGAGCTGTATGATATGCACATGTTTGCACCCCCTTTTTTATTTCTTTTTTGGCCTTTTTATACGGCAGACAGGAAAGTAGGCAAGACAGTGGTTTTGGATTGGAACGTAACATATGCCAAGCTCAAACCCAGGTCCCTTATGGCTATCTTTGGGCCGAATTGCATTATTTTCAAAACTTGCTTCAAAAAACCTCACAAATAATGTTCTCCAGGCTTCTTGTATAATATATAACATTAGTTTAGATGTTTTTGTGCTGGTCTGTAGATGAGTGGTTCCTGTTTTTTATGGTCTAAATAAAATAGTAAAATCTTCCCTTGTCCATGCATCCTCGCTGTTCTGTTACTACTAGTTAGTGTCTTAAGTCTATGTGGAGATACCTGGAGGGGGTCTCCTAGTTCACAGAGTGGCATTATGTAACCACAAGGGTGAACATGGATAGACTGTTACATAATCGCTTAGTGAGCAAGTATATATATGAGTGTGTGTGTGTGTGTGTGTGTGTGTGCAGTACACATCTTTATTCTTCTGGAAGTGACCAGATGTGACACAAAATCATCCTTTATGAAATATGGAGGTCCCTGTAGATTCTCTGTCACACAGACACACACTCTCAAGTTGGATGAACAGCACGTGAACACACACACACACACACACAGAGACAATCTCTAAGGTCCTTGAATAGAACAGCAAGCATAAATTGTGTGATGCATCTGGGGACTGCAGAGAAGCAATGAAATTCATTTGGTTTATGAGTTGTTGTTTTTTCATACGTGTGCATTGAGACAATGTGACCAGAACGACCCTGAGCAGAACTGATATGATTAGCCAAATGGAAGGCTTATCGTTTTATGGTTTATTTCCTGTGCTGACTCTGTGTGCAGAGGATAACCGCCTGCTAATTTCATCAGATTTTAATCAAGTGTGGGCTGCTCACCACATGTCACACACATCCATCAGTCAAGATCTGTGTGTGCGTGTGCCATGTATTTATGTCTGTTATTGTGCTGTGAAATCACAAATGGTTATAATCAATGATAATTTTACAATTGCAAATCTCTGTTTGGTGTGTTTAGATGTGTATGTATAAAAAAACAAAAACAACCTCCTAAAATCCAGTTTTGCATCCAAAGCTGTCTTTAACCTGATTTCGGTTTCGTGACACACAGAGACTCAGATCAACGTGGTTTACTCTTAATGGAATAGTTCACCTGAAAATGAATAAACTGTATTTTTTTTCCCTCATGTAATACAAAATAGATATTTTAAAGAACATACACACATACGTTCCTTCATAATAAAAGCATATCGTATATAGAATAAATATGTTTATACATGTAACTATGACTAATATAAACAAGTTTATAAATGAATGTCTACTATTTCTCTGCTCCTTTAATTGGCAAAATTATATATGGTGACAATGAGTTCACTCAGTTCCTTCAGCAATTTGGACATTTCAAAGTGTTTATCCATCTGTTAGTAATTCCAGTTTTATGTATATTTATCTCACTCCACCTGTTGTGTTATCCATAAGTATGCATATGATACTTAACCAAATGGATCTGAAAGGTTACAGCTGATAATGATTCATTACTCCTTTATGCAGTTTTTATGTTAAGTGTAAGTTTTTGTACAAATTCCGATACTCTGTTTGTAAATCCACTCTGATTTGTCAGTTTAATAATATGATTTAAAAACACATTATACAGTATATGCATCTGAAATCAAAAATATATATTTTTTTGCTTTGTTTTTTTTTTGAAGGTAGCTCAGCTTTCTTCACCTGCTCAGATGAACCATTTTCAAAATTTCTACTTTTGTTTTCCATAGAAAAAAGTCAGGTTTGAATCTTTACAAAAAATAAAAGTTCTTGATTGGCATCTATGGTCACTGAAAACATTTGACATTCATAGAACCTTTCTAAAACCACAAAAGATTCTTTGTAGTGGTTGAAAATTCTGTAGATTATTAAAATGTATTTTACTCTTAGAAAAAAGGGTTCTTTTCATCAAAAGGTTATTTGAGAAACCTTTTGTGGCATTGCTGCGAACCTTTTGGAACCTTTATTTTAAGGGTGCACATGAGGGTAAATAAATGATAATAGAATTTGCATTATTTATTCATCTTCATGTTGCTCTCTACCTGTATACCTGCAACAATAACTCATAGTGACCACAGGCTGTCAAGGACAAAAAACACTATAAAAGTATCATTAAAGTAGTCCACATGATCAGAGATGACACCATATTCTCCTTTTTGTTAGTCTGTGGTCAGGTCACTGCTAACAAACCTGCGAGATGTTTCTTCAAAATTATCCTTTTGTATCTTAAGGAAAAATGAGCATATATTTTTGGAACAACATGAGGGTGAGTAATGAATGACCGATTAGTCCATGTCCTGATATCTAGGTGCTGACGGCTCAGCTTGGTTGGATTTGGCTCGGTTCCAGCATAATGAGATTATCAAGATGAAGTGGCCATGCTGAGATTGTGCTGTTGTGTGAGCTTTATCTACATCTGGTCCCAGCACTTCCTAAATGAGCCCAAATCTCATTACCAGTGTGTGACATGCCGAGAGACTGGAGGTCAGTGAGAATGCTGGGAAATTTGTGCCCACCCCCTTCCTCCAGCACTCACCAAAAACTAGAGCACTGCAAAAATCTGCACTGCCATGAGTTTCGATTACAGCTCATGATTCACAGAGCTTTCTCTCTCTCCTTCTCAATCTCTCTAAATTTACATCATCTGTCATAAGGTCAAGCTCGAAGATGTAATGCAGTTATTTTGTCTTCTGGAATGCGCAGTATGAAAATCCACAATAAGGAGAGATGTAGAAAAGATAACGGTGATTGACGTTAAAGGCAGTCACTTTTTTTTAACTGACCTGGCTCTCCATGTGGGCCTTTCACTCCCGATCCCACATTGATTACGGCTTGCTTTCTAACTTCTAATTTCTAACAGCTAATTTTATTTAATTGGAACGAATGACAATCTCTCTCTCGTACAATCACATACGTAGTCCCTTGCTCTCATCACACTCGCAGCATTTATGAATCACACAAACACACGATGGAATAAAAGGAGCAGCTCAGCTCTCTTCGTCATGAAGACGACTTCGGCTCCTCGGCTGTTTCCTAGGTTACCTAAGCTTATTCACGTAACCTTTTCTTCGGTAAAAGGCATACTCTAAAATCTCTCCAAACCTGTCTCCCTCATTTTCTCTGCTGATCTGTTTCGTAGTGCCTGTGTTTCTCGTTTTGCATGAGAAATGCCACAGGAGCAGCGGTGTCTCTATAATTTGCCTGCAGTGCCTTTTATTTGACGATTTGTATCAAAGAATATCAACATATCGTAGTCATTAGTGCTGCTTGCTAAGGCAACTATCACTATTACTGTTGCTTATAATTTAGGTTGAGTTTGATAGGGAATGACAATTGTGATTGTCAAATCGTGTGGCATGTTATTGTTAGGTGTAATACTACTTTTCTATGCATTCAGCTGTTTTTTGACCTGGGTCAGTATAGAAACCACCCAGAACACCCTAGCAACCATTCTGAACACCATAGCAATGACTTTGCATCCACCCACAACATCCTGGTGTGAGTATTGCACGAGCAAGCGCTGCTCAGTTTTCTTCAGAAAATTAAAAAATACAGTATTGTTTCCAAACATTCTGTGGTCTGAAGTTGTGAGCTGTCAAAAATAATTTTTAAAACCTCTTCAAATAGTTGTGGGAGTTTGTTTTCCACTTTCATGCAGCAAGTAAAAAATGTTGAATGCAGATTGTTTCTCCCTCAGAGTATGTTTTTAGTCTGGCTGGAGTCATTGGACTTTACACCTTTGTTGAAAAGAGATGATGAAAAAATATCTGGTGATGAATGTCGCACATATATCAACGGTTATCACCACTTGCAAATCGTTTCTGCTGTAGCTGAATTCGATTTAGCTCACCAGTAACGGCTCAGTGGCAGATTGAATGTCCCACTTAAACATTTAAACCCCATTTTGATTTACTGCCCTCTGATGCCTTTACAATGACAGCTCTCGATTGTGACCGTTTAAGTGTATATGAAGAATATTTATAAGGTAAAAGGTAATTTAAAAACATACTGTGGATAAAATAATGATTTTGTGTTGGTTTAAGTAGGGAAATGAATGAGGTAGTGATAGCTGGGCTTCAACAAATATAGTGGGGTTAGTGTAACTTTGGTGTTGATGCTTGTGGTAATTGCCAGGGACCATTACCAACCCAGCAAGAGTTTATAACCTCTCGTGTAGCTGAATGCTCAAAATCAATTTACTCCACTATGATGTAGTATACAGAAGTTAAAGCCCTATGACATCAAAATTGGAATTTTGTGGGCTTTTAGTTTGTGCCTAGTAGCTCTGAGGCCATAAGTATGCTAAGGTACTTCTAAAGGTTGATGAAATCAACTTAAATATGCATTTAAACAGTATAGCTCTTTTCTTCTGGTTAAAAAAAATGACCAAAAATATTCATGTCAACTTTTTGCACAGGGACATATGGAATTTTTATACAAAAATGCTTTCTAGAATAAGAATGTATCCTTTCCCTTAATATCAATAAAAGTAACTGATCTTTCACTGTCTCTTATGCTCACCAAGGCTGCTTTTTCTTTTTCTTTTTTACAGAAACACAGTAAAAACAGTAATACTGTGAAATAAAATTGCACAATTCATTTTATTTTAATGTATTTTCAAATGTAATTTATTTATGTGATGGCAAAGTCTTTTTTGTTTGATGCGACAAGCTTTGCTCATCAGCATATGGCAATTATCTGCCATTCTTCACCTCACCTCTTCACCTCTCAAGCTCTGTCAGGTTGGATGGGGGCAGATGCACATTTTCAGGTTTCTCCAGAAATATTTGATTGGGTTCAAGCTCAGGCTCCGGCTGAGCCACTCAAGGACATTCACATAGTTGTCTATAAGCCACTCTTGCTGTGTGCTTAGGGTCATTGTCCTGTTGAAAAGTGAACCTTCTGCCCAGTCTGAGGTTCTGAATGCTCTGGACTGGGTTTTCGTTAAGGCTATCTCAATATTTTTTGTGCATTGAGCTTTTCTTCTACTCTGACGAGTCCCTCACTCCCTGCCCCTGAAAAGCTGCCCCACAGCATGAGCTGCTACCAGCACACTTTACTTTTGGGATGGTACTCTGCAGGCGATGAGCAGAGCTGGTTTCCTTCAAACATGATGCTTAGAATTGAGGTTCATCAGACCAGATAATCTTGTTTCTCAGAGTCTGAGGGTCCTTCTTTAGGTGCTTTTTTGCAAATTCCATGTGTGTTTTCATGTGTATTCACTGAGGAGAGGATTGAGTTTGGTCACACTGCCATAAAGCCCAGATCGGTGGAGTGTTGCAGTGATGTTTGTCCTTCTGTAGGTTTCTCCCATCTGCATATACAGTATGATCATGGAGTGACACATATGCTCAACTGGAGTGACCATCAGATTCTTGGTCACCAGTATAACTAGGCCCCTTCTCCATCAATTGCTCAGGTTTGCCAGGAGGCCAGCTCTAGGAAGAGTTGTTTCAAAATTCTTCCATTATGGATAATGGAGGCTACATGCTTCTGTGAAACTTCAATGCAGCAGAATTTTTTTTAACTCTTCCTCAGATGTGTGGCTTGACACAAACCAGTTTCTGAGCTCTACAGGCAGTTCTTTTGACCTCAGGGCTTGGTTTTTGCTCTGATATGCATTATCAGCTGTTAGACCTTTTCTGAGAGGTGTGTGCCTGTCCAAATCATACCCATTCAAATGAATTTGCCACAGTTTAACTCCACTCGAAGTGTAGTAACATCTACAAGTGATACGAGTGCTCCTGAGCTAAATTTCAAGTGTCCCACAAAAGGGTATGAATACGTATGCAATGGAATCATTGAAGTTTTTTATTTCTAATAAATTTGCAAAGATGTTACAAACCTGTTTTGTGCTTTGTCATTATGGTGTATGGAGTGTAGATTGATGTGGGGAAAAAAGTAATTTAAAGCAGTTTAACATAAGGCTGCAACATAACAAAACGTGAAAAAAAAAAAAGGGGTATGAATACTTTCGCAAGGCACTGTATTTGAAATAGAATTTGTAAAAGAGTAAAGGTCTTTACTGTCACTTTTGATGAATTTAATTTTTACATATTTTACATCATGAAATATATACTTTGAGTTTGCAGTAAATATGCAGCATGCATTAAGCTGACAATTCTGAACATAGCTGTGGTTTGGCTGTGTGACTTAAAACATTTTAATGAACAAATGATATGTCCAGCCATATCAACACAAAAAATCAAACTATTTCATTGTGTTTTTAAACAGCAAAAAGCAGGAAATGAATTATGCACATCAGTGCCATTTTGTGAAAAGTGCATTTGACTAATTATTGCTTTGTGAACATCTGAGCATGCCTGAAACAAGCTAAATTGTTCCTCTTTTTTTTATAGGTGAACCAGGACAATGTCGTCAAAGTGGGCCACAAACAAGTGGTCAACATGATTCGTCATGGCGGCAACCACTTAATTATCAAAGTGGTGACGGTCAGTCGAAATCTAGACCCTGATGACACGGCTCGAAAGAAAGGTAAACGTCTTGATTTATTCATGGGCTATGAAGGAACTTGTTAATCGTATGATTGAAAATGAAGCAAACAAAACTCCTTTCATGTAATTCTAACCATTGCTTTTCCATAATGCTAATAGTAGTTTTTGATTTTACTAACACTACTAATTTGTGTTTTTAAGTTCTTCGTTCTCATTTATTATTTAAAATGAGAATCGGCAAACCTCGGCATGAGTTAATGTTGTATACAATGCCTCCCCATGGGGATCCTACAGCCTATGGCTAAGCATCTACTGTACCTGCTGTATGTTTTTTTTTTTTTGGTTTGTTGCTATAGCGCCACCGCCACCACGGAGGGCTCCCTCCACAGCCTTGTCCATGCGTTCAAAATCTATGACCTCAGAGCTAGAAGACCTAGGTAAGCACAGTCATGGCAAGCAGAAACATCTCATACAGTGTCTGGTGTTACTTAATACGTTTTTAGAAGATAAAGGACCGTTCACACTGGTTGTGTTCCTGCATTTTGTCTTGGCAGTTACTGCTTTGCATTTTGGTTAGGGATGTAACGATTAACCGTGAGCCGGTTGAAAATCGATTCAAATATGTCACGATTCAAATCGGTTGATATGCTAAACAAATCGCGATACAATTAGGGGTAGGAGTTTATATGAATGTATGTCTGAGGGGAACTTACTGTCTTTAGAAAAGTTTAGATGGTATTTTTTATTTTCATCTTGCCTCTGTATAATGCGTATTAAAGTTCATAAGTGCAGTGCTGCTTTGTTTACAGCGGAAACCAAGGAAATGCTTTAAGCGCCACCTGCTGGCAGAGAGTGAATCTGCCCTAATTCTGCTATTTCTATGTATAGTTTCACAAAACTGAAGTCAGACCATTCTGTTTTTGCTTCAAATTTCGAAATTATACAGTCTAATTTAGATTATAAACTGCTCATGCTGCATGTATGCTGCATCTTTGTTTGGATCATGATTAAAATGCAGTGGTTGCCTCTAATTTTAAATGGAAAGAGCACAGACAAAGCCTTATTTTGTTTATATGAAGAGATTTATTTTATTTGTGTTACTTATTTATTTGATTTGGGGGTTTGTTTTAACATATTTACATTTACATTATATTTACATTTTGTTATTTAGCAGACACTTTTATCCAAAGCGACTTACAAATGAGGACAATAGAAGCAATCAAAACCAACAAAAGAGCAATGACATGCAAGTGCTATATTAGTATATTATTATAGTGTTATATTTCAATTTCACAAAGAAATGTGCAGTATTTTGTCCAAGCAATAATAAAAGGACACTTTTCATTTATAATTGTTATTATAATATAATAACAAAAACGTCTCATTTTGTTAAAAAAAAAAAAAAGGTGAATCGAATCGTAATTTTGGTGTGCTTTTGGTGTCTCGCACCATAAAAGCTGAATTTTTTTTTAAGACTACATCAAGATTTAAACTAAATTTAATCGCGTTCAACTGTGTCTAGTTATTTCTGAATGCAAAAACATTTCTTGTGTGAACGGCCCCTAAAAATGCATTTTTAACCTGTGACAATTTTTGTTGTTATTCTACAGCCACCGTTCATTATGAAATGAACTTTGATGTTGTTTTGTTTTCCTGCATGCTGACCTAAAAGTGGATAAAGGTACGATACAGTTTTTTACAAAATTATTTTTATGAAATGTATGTACAAATTGTAGTGTTGTGTTTCCCCTGGCATGCATGTGACTTTGTTATATATATATTTTTAAGATGGAGATTTGTGATTATATGGCCTTTTTGTGTCTCGGGTTTTGTGTAGTCCCCACTAAAAAAAAAACGAAAGTACTACCTTCACATTCACTATTAAAGCATGACGCATTTCACCTGAGCGGATCCTTGTTGGATTGTGAAAGATTTATTCTGGTGACCACAGCTAAATCTAGGGTTTGATGGGTCATGCTGATTTAATAATTACTAATTAAACAATGGCACAAAGGGTAAGCAGTATTAAACACGTATTCAATTCTTGTTTATATTTTGTAATAAGAAATTAATTGTCTTTTTTGTTATATTGGATACTAACCTACTTGTCTTGTGTAGTGTTGGAAAGTTAACTGCATGAATTTGTTGTTGCTTTCCGTCTAAAATGGCATTACATTATGCACAGGTCAATGCCATGTGGAGGAATACAGTGTATTCCAAACGTTGGTTCTCCTCGTCGTGTTTTCTGGAAATTATCTCTGAATTTGAATACTTGAATAAAGCTGAATTGTTCTTTTATGTTAAAGCCACTTTGAGGAAAAAGAAGGGTGAGTTTTCACTAAGCACTCTTTAAATATTTGTCACCTCAGCTTAGCAACAGTAGAGATTATTTGTCTCACACTATTTGACTTTTTTCAGTAAAACAAATGTGCAAATAATTTGTATTCTCTCCAATAATCAAAATTTACCAGTTGAATGGAAGACTGCTTACTGTGAAAACAGACCAAATGTGTTTACACTGCAAAATGCTCCATAAGCCTTTAGCTTCACTTATTGACCCCCTAGATCTTCAAAAGTGCAATGTAAGAATATATTATTCAACAGCCTGCCCTCTATTATAAAAAGGATACGCTTGAGAAAACAAGAGCCATGAATTTCCCATGGTGAAAACCTGGCTCCAGATACAAGTTCTTGTTCTCACTGATACAATACATCTTGCCTCCATTTCACTCCTCAGGGAGAAGATAAAATCCTAAAGCTGGACATTTTAAGATAATTTCTCCCTTTAAAAAAACTATGTTTTAAAGTCCCCCTGTAGTCAAATATTTTATCCCTTAAAACTCATCTTTGATCATCAAAATGACATTTAAATGTTTTTTCTTGTGAAAATAATTTTCTCATGCCTTAAAATAGCTAGAATGTAACTCTACACCCTTGCCTCATTTACTATACGCGGATCTATAAATATGCAGATTAGCCCCGCCTCCACTCAGTCACACCAGCCAGCGCCTCCTGATCCACTGAACTGTAGTAAACGCAAAACAATGGCATACACGGATAATGACTGATAAAACTATGTTTTTACTAGCGGACAACTACAATGAATACTGTAACATCCGTTAAATTTATGTACTTGACGATGTTGTCGAAAAATGCCGTTAAGACTGAATGCAGCTGTTTGTGATTCCAATTCGCGCCCGCAAGTATACACATGTGAACTGCAGACGCGGCAGAGGTGGGTCTGACTCCGGACTACTTTTCCACTTTTGCCGCGAGTCATAATGAAAGTTAGCGGTTCTAAATTCACATTAAACCACGGCTTCATGGGTTTTTTGCTCTAATTTATTTTTGGTTTTGTGCTGGTATTGGTATATTTTGCATGCTAATGATAGGAATCTATCCCTTGACGTGATTGGTTGTTGAATTTTGTGAAGTAGCAAACCGAGGGCTGTTTCAAACCGCATTTCGGGGTCAGCCTTTGGGAAACTACAGTTTTAAGGAGAAAACACTCAGCAATGGTGTTGATTAATGGATTGGCACATGGTTTGTCTAAAAGCATATTAAAAACACCACATAGACAAATAAACAACATAAAAAAACTTGATTTTCACTACAGGGGGACTAACTATTATCATACGAGGGACCACTCCAGCTATGAATCACTCTGAAACAAGACGTTGCCATGGAAATAATGCTGCATGTTTAATATAGAAACATTCCACCTGCAAAATGTAATGCCATATTTCAGTGTAAAGCTATTGCCACTGTTAGCATTGACCAGGAATATGATGACGTGTGACTGTTGCACAGATATGATCTTTAGACTGCTGAATGGACTCCTTTGTCTTCTTGAAGGAGATATTTTCTGAACCGTTGTAAGCATTAGTTTTATGTTTACATAATGTGGCTGGCTGCATTGTACTCCTGCTGTGTCCTTAAAACAGCTTTGTACATACTGTGTTCATTAAAGAAGAGTCATTTTAAATCCATATTCAGGTATTATAAAGGAGACCCTGATTGTAAAACAGATGCATACTCCTTCTGCAGCCTTAGGCTTTTGGTTATGAATGTAAACTGTACTCCTGAATGGCCAATTTTGGCAGTATAATTTCTTTTTATATTCAGTTTTGCCTCAGGGGTATGATGGGATTTTATATTTAAAGCCTGAGTGTATATATCCATGTAATGCTGAATGAAACGGTGTAACTGTGGCCCCCTTTAGTCCTGACATTAACATGCGTTTCCAGATCACATTTGGATGATCAGCACTTGACCAGATAAATGTATTTTGATCGGATCGCTGAAACCACGCACTGAGGTGGCCAGAGACAAATTCTGACCACTTTTGGTAAAGGTATAAATGATGATGCACATTTTATTGTCTGCATAAAAATGCTTAATTAAGGTAGTACTACAATCATTATCCAACACAACAAATACTGCGATTGTGCACTTTGGTCACTCATTTTAATGAGTTTTATTTTCTTATTTTCTTTTTTAAACCCTATTAACATATTTTATTGTGGAAATGTTTCGAAAGTAAGGAAAGTGTGATCGCAAAGAACAGTATAAAGTATAAATTAAGTCCAGCTGAAGAATATCCAGATATGAAGCACATTTTAATGCCAGATGTATAGGGGGTTTTGTGTGTGTGTGTGTGTGTGTGTGTGTGTGTGTGTGTAACTTATCAGATTTAGTCTTGATGACTTTTATGCTAGGAAAATCAGACTCTGAATTTCCCTTTCCTCCATTTCTATATAGATGATCAGCTTTCAGATAATGAGGGTCTGAAGAAGAGGATTGTATTTCAAGTCACACTAAGTAATCATCCCATGCATGGGAGCTGTCTAAAAAAATGCTAGCATGTTGCGCAGTGGCCGTTGAAAGAAGTGCTAAGATTTCTCCAACGGAACCAGGAAGCGCTTGCACGGCTTTGACCTTGACCATTGTCGTTGTACCTATTTCTGTCGCCTCTCTTGCTCGGTTTGGATCCTTGCTCTGAGGATACTGTTAGAGGAAATTAGCAATATTTGATACTGAGCTTATTTTAAATGTAGCTTCCTGCTTTCTAATTTGAGATGCTGTTGTCTTACAGATAAAGTGGATGAGGTCGTGCCCCCCCAGAAACCGATGTGGGACAACTCAAATGCAGATGTGAGGGTGGCGGCAGTCAAATCACGTCCGACTAGCAAGTGTTTTGCTGTCAGCCCTGAAATGAATGTAAGCATGCCTTGTCTCATGCCCTCTAGAGTTCTAGTCTCCCGTGGCATTGTAGAAAATTGTGTTATGTCCTAACTGCAATAATCACTTTTCGCAAGTCTGGTACAACCATTGCCGTGCATGCTATATTGGTTTTTGATGCTTAAATTAGAGTGAAGTTATGCACAGGCTTGTGAGTATGCTTCACTGCTTTTTATTTCTTCATCTCAGTCTCTTTTTATGAAATCATTTCAACATATTATGTGATGCCTGGTTTGAATGGACGCTCTTTCAAAAGTGCTGCATTCTGCTTGTTCTTATTATCATGTCAGCCTTATTCTGTTTTTTGCAGTCTCTCTGCAATAGTCAGGATACAGCAGTAGACTCACCACAACAGCCAGGGAGTCCTAGAGGCCCCTTCCTGGGTCTACCAAAGGGAACCATAAGGCGGCAAACATCTATAGGTGCGTGGTTGTTTCATTTTGTTTTGTCACTGAAGTACATCTTCACACAGTCCTTTATTTTGATGAATTGCACACAAAGGTCTTTCAGCTCTTTGTAAAATTATACAAATACTTGGTTTACTTACACTCAGTGGTCAGCCCACTCTTGCTGGAGGCTTTTTCACTTATGTGACGTATTTTTCAAGATATATGATTTGCTTTGTGGCGTCATATTTCTTTCTTCATTCCTTTACAGGAGTAACCGAAGAAGAGAAGCAGTTCCTTACTCCTCCAATGTTGAAATTTACAAGAAGCCTTTCAATGCCTGACACATCAGAGGATATTCCACCACCACCAGCCATCTCCCCTCCATCTCCACCTAATAATAATGCTCCTGTCCCAGCTGGTCGAGGATATGGCACCATCAGACCAGGCTTTACTTCACAGAGTCCTAATGCAAACAGTACAGCCCCAGACAGAGGTGAAGGTGCTGGGTGGAGAGATCAGGGCATGTATTACAGAGACAGTCCCGAGCAGTACGATTCTGAGGGGTACAATCACAGTCCAACGGCCCAGCAGAGTCTTCATAGGCGCCGTGCCAAAATTCCTGAAAACCCTTACTCGGATGTGGGCAAGATGGGTCAAGCTGGACTGTTTGTGCCCAACAAGCCTGCCAGAAGGAAGGGCATGCTTGTCAAGCAGTCCAACGTAGAAGACAGTCCTGAGAAAACCTGCTCCATCCCGATTCCGACCATAATAATCAAAGAGCCCTCCACCAGCAGCAGTGGTAAGAGCAGTCAAGGGAGCAGCATGGAAATTGAGACGACCACACCGGATCACCCAGGACAACTGCGTCCTGAAGATGGCTTAAATTCAGCCAGTCCCTTTGCAGCTGCCATTGCCGGTGCAGTTAGAGACAGGGAGAAGAGGATTGATGCTTATCGCAACTGCCCATCTTTTAAGTCAACAGATGCAGGTGATGAGGACGTGGTGCCTACACCAGCCCCACGTCTCCGACACTCCAAGTCTATTGATGAGGGCATGTTTAGCAGCGATGAGCGGTTGCGTAGGCTCATGGCACCTCCCTCATCACTACTTAGCATCCCTAGAGGTGGTGGTAACGTGACGGACTTCAACAGCCCTGAGCCCACCATGGTAAGGGAACTGTTGAACACCCGTACAGGACACAGCCCGATCAGTCTGCCTGCTCATAAGACCTACAGCTCAGGAAGTGGGAATTACGTTCACCCAGTAACAGGCAAGCCACTAGACCCCAATTCACCATTAGCTTTAGCATTAGCTGCCAGAGACCGAGCCATGAGGGAGCAATCACAGCCTCTTCCGCTAAAGAGTGACCTATCCAAACTTGATCTCAATAAACCGCTTTTTATCGACACCAAGCTTAGACCAAATGTGGAGGTTGGCTTCTCAAGTACCGCTACCATGGGCCGTCCCCGTGGGGGCCTGCGGAGGCAGATGACGGAGTCCAAATATGAGACTGAATCCAAGTATCAGCTCGATCTGGGCAAGCCTGAGAAGAGGCCTGAGGAGAAGAAGAACATGCTGATTGACATTGTGGACACTTCTCAGCAGAAGTCAGCTGGTCTGCTGATGGTACACACCACAGATGGGGCAAAATCGGAGGATAACAGCTTGTCAGAGGGCGACAGGGACGAGGCAGTGAGTCCCGACAACACCCCTGGGGAGCTTCGCGACCCCAACCAGCCAGCTCCCACCAACCCCCCAGCTCCCAAGGCGCTATCAGCTGTTCCACATGGCAAGACCATCATAACTGTTAGCTCAGTGGATGAGCCCGTTAAGCTGCCCTTCGGCATCCCTCCGCCGCCCTTGGCCTCTGTCGACATCGATGAAGAGTTTGTGTTTGCTGAACCCCTACCACCCCCGCTGGAGTTTGCCAACAGTTTTGACATTCCTGAAGACCAGGTGGGGACTATAGCTGAACTGCTCAAACAGAAAACAAACGGTACAAAAGGGCCTTCTCTTGCTCCCTATTATCCCCCGTTAGGTGGTGGGAATGCCGAAATCAAGAGACCAACCGTCCTCACAAACTGCACACCTCCCAGCTTCCCTCCAGGGCCGCTAGAGCCCTATGAACAAATCACTGACTCGGGCATTGAGGTAGACAGCCGGAGCAGCGGTGACCCCCAACTGGAGACCACCAGCACCATCTCTACTGTGTCCAGCATCTCCACCTTGTCTTCTGAAGGAGGAGAGACTCTGGACACATGCACCGTCTATGCAGATGGACAAGCCTTTCTGGTGGACAGGTCTCAGATCCTGTCCAAACCAAAACCCAAACCTGCCATAAAGAGCAATGCACTTTACAAGGACGCTTTGCCTGAGGAGAACGTGAGCTCTTTCAGAATGCCCTCCTCTGTCCCACCTCCACCCCCTGGATCAATTCCACCAGAACCCTTGAAAACCCCAACGCAACGAACCTCAAAGCTGTGGGGGGACCCTCCAGAAATGAAAGGACCCCATGGCCCTGAAGCCAATTCAGTTCTGCAGCATGTGAACAAGGACAAGGCACCAAAGCCAGGGGAAGCGTTAGACTCTCCGACTGGATCCAGGACTCACTTCGGAACGAGGTATGCCCCCTTTCCTGCCTGTATCACAGGCTTACATTTAGGTTCTCAGATTAGTGTGTGTGCTCTGCTGGAGAACGAAATAGTTGCCTAGCAACCCAATAATGAGAACAGCCTTCAGGACGAGATGAGCAACGTCAGTGTGATGATGAACACAGACTGTACCACAGAGGGGGGAGGTGTGTGTGTGTGCGCGTATGTGCGCGTGTTGTTACAACATGATCCATTTGTTACTTAGTTGTCATATCACCCAAACTGCTCCCACAAGACATCCCTAAATTATCGAAAGCAATATCTTAAAGGGCTTTTATATTTAATTTTGACAAAACATTTAAGGTTATAAAGAGTTCCAATTTTCAGAAAACCTTTTGAGCTACTATACAGCCTTCTGCCAACATCGGTAGCTTTTTTATGGCTGCATCTTAACTCTTGAACCTCATAAGTAAATGACTTGGAATGCTATGCATAGTTGCACATAATTGACTAATTTCAAATACAGAACAACAGCACAATGCATTAATAAACACACACACACACATACACTGCCCTCCAAAAGTTTGGAAACACCCCTGGCAAAGTGTGGTTTTGGACGATATCAGCATAAATCCTTATAATTTTTTGGTGCAAATACATTAAAGTAACTTGACCAGCAATAAAACATAATAATGGCAATATATACATGTCAAAGTCAGACATGCCCCTTTGCCAGCTGTGATGCCTGGTTACTGGTTTAAACTTGGCCCAGGTTTTGAAAAGATTTTTACGTCAGCACACCTTAATACTGTAGCTTCAACAATCGATTGCCAATTCAAAGTCAATGTTTGAATAAACTGACAGCTCGGATGCCCAGATTATGCAGAGCTGTAATAGCTGCTAATGGTGGATATTTTGATGAATCGAAAAAAAAAAATTTTTCTATGTATAAACTGTTTATGTAATAAAATATGTTTTCGTAGTCGGTGTTGTCCCTTATCAGTGCAAAATTATCACAAATTAAAAAGGATTCATGCCAATATTGTCCAAAACCCCATTTTTCTAGGGCGTTTCCAAACTTTTGGAGGGCAGTGTATATATATATATATATATTAGTGCTGTCAATCGATTAAACAATTTAATCGCGTTAATCACAGTCATGGACTGTGATTAATCATGATTAATCACACATTTAAAATGCTAGGATTTACCTGTAAATGTGTTGAAATAAACAAATGCATGACAAACTAGTTTAAGGAAACATAACCTTTCACACTTCCGCCAGGTATGAGACATAATCCTTATTATTCTTTTATCATTATTCTTTTGTTTTTATTCAGCCATTATCAGCCTTTATACTGGCAATAAAACGTTTACCAAGCCACATCACTTCAATCCCAGTATACATTTACCCAACTATTATCAAAAGTATTTCTAAATAAATACAACAAAACATTTTCTTGCGACCTTACGTGAAGTATTATGACAAAATGCATTATGAAGAAGAATTGGACCTGTTCTGGTGCATTAGAGCTAACATTAGCATCATAAGACAATTTATGAGATTAATAGTACACTTTTACTCAGAACTCACTTCAAACCACCATCGAGTGTTTGTAATAACTTCGTTTTGTGATCACATGTGGAATTTGGTTGTTTACTGTTGTTAAAATATGCTTTTTATAGCCTTTTATATCGCTGCAAAAATAAGCATTTCAGATGTAAGTTACGCATTCATCTCAAGAAAATCACATAGAAACCATATCCTATCGTAATCATGTGTTTATTATCTTATACAATCTATAGTGGCTGTTGTCATGTTTATTTCTGCTGTGTAAAGCCTTGTATGCTCTGGCTGAAACGCACGTTTTTTGTGATGTTACAAGCGCCTCTCCGTTCTGAAGTTGCCAGGTGTACATTCCAAGTATGATACACATTAGTAAAAGGATCTATTTTTTTTTTTTTTTGTCTATTTACACTTTGAGCGGCCGCGGTAGATTATAAAAGTAGCCTGAAATACCGCAACCCTCGGCTCTGTAATTTTTCCCGCGACTGGATTTTCAAAATAGCCCACGAACACTTGTGCCGCAGCCATCACACACTGATAGATAACCTTCCGTGCTGCGATGACGGGAAGAAGTTGGGGTCAAACCTTATCAAACGATTAATTTGCATTAAAAAAATATTAACGCGTTAACATTTTTAGATTAATCACATGCGTTAACGTGTTAAAGTTGACACCCCTAATATATATATATATATATATATATATATATACACTATTGTTTTAAGTATTGTCATCAATACTTGTATTAAGAGTATTTTCAATCGATATATCTCACGTTGTCCCCCACCTTACATTATTTTCACTGATGATTCCCACAGAGAAATTTAAAGCTTATGTGTCATTTATTTTGCAAAACATGGGTTGTGTATGCAGGGTTCCCGCAGGTCCTTAAAAAGTCTTAAATTGTACAAGAAAGTCTTAATTATGATTTCAAGAGGTCTTAAATTTGGGTACAGACCAGAAACGCGATACAGCTTAATGTGACGATTAAAATTCAAAAGGCTATAAATAAATATGAGTGCTGCATGTTTCAAAGTCAGCTGCTGCACTGCTTTGTGTTCTGCTGTTACCACGGAAACAGTTCGAAAGTGCCTCCTGCTGGCAGAGAATGAATGTGCATGTTCAATAAGGCTGTTGTTGTGAGTAGGGTATTCCTGCAATACCGGAGGCTGTAGTTTCAGAACCGGATTTCTGGGACGCTATATTTTTGTTTATTATTATTATTTTTTATAATTTTATTTTATTTATTTATTTTTTGTATGTATGTACACTATATTGCCAAAAGTACCTTGAGCCAAAAACTCATCACCAAACACCAATGACTTGTACATATGGGTACAGTCATTTTAGACACTTCCAAAACTGTTGCAACAGAGATGGAAATACAATTTTTAAATACATGAATTATGTTCCCGTCGTTATTGACACAATTTTGGAAGTGCCTTTTTCTGTTCTAAAGAAGGAGGTGTCCCAATACTTTTGTCTATATAGTGTATGTACAAGTCATTGGTGTTTGGTGATGAGTTTTTGATGAGTGATAATTTTCTTTTTGAATCTTGCCTTATACACAGAGGCATTGTCATGTTAGAATAGAAAAGGGTCCTGTCCAAACTGTTGCTATAATATTAGAAGCACATAGGGCTGTGACGATAACCGCATTACCGCATCACCGCGGTAATGAGATGCCGACCGCGGTGTTAAGGTCATCACCATCATCACCGCACTTTTTTTGCAAGGTATTTGCAGGAGGAAGCTAGAGGTCTGCATTCCTGCGGGATCTGACCAGATTTCTTGCGACGCGGGATTAAATTCCCGAATAAAACACGGTAGCGGTCGGTAACTCTGGTGTAATTTGAACGGGAGTGGGCGGTCTAACAATATCCCGTTCCCGACGTCCTTTCAGAACAGCATATCTGCGCTTTACTCACTCTTATCGCTCACGCGCTGCACGCACGGACCAGTGCTTTCTGTGTCATGTATTTTATTGCGGGGTCTGTGCGTGCAGCATGTGCATAACGGCCCTCAGACAGAACAGGCAGGTTGTCGATGAGTGACAGAGCAGAATAAGGATGGCAAAGCAAAGTGTGGATGCGGTGTCCTTGCAGGACGTTCATCTTGGACTGGAAAATGGTCAGTTTACTGCTAAGAAACCCACGTCAGGCAAGTCTGGCTCGGGACATACTTCTCAGGGATGTTAAATTGTTCAGTTAAAAAGCGATTTCATTTCGCAATGTCTACAAGCCTGTTTTGTTCATATTTTGCTTATAAATTTAAATGACAGATGTCGTTTTTGTTTCTCTGCGACACTTTTCCTACTGTGTTGACAGCAAAATGTTTAACAAATTTTGTATTTTGACAAGACGAATAAAAATAACAAATAGGCTACAATTTTTGTACAACCTATAGGTCTATATTATTTATTTATTTTTCTCTGCAACACTTTTTCCTATTGTGTTGACAGCAAAATGTAAAACTAATTTGATTCTGGACAAGACGAATAAAATAAATAGCCTACAATAAAATAATTTTAGTGCAGACTACATTTTTATTTGTTATCTCTCTCTCTTTCAGTAGTGGAAATTTAAATTTGAGATTCTGGAAACTAGATATATATTTAGCGAACGGTCGGGTTTGGAAGAAAATGATTCTAAGCGGACAGCGGGTAAACAAAGAGTGAATATATAGCAGGAGCGGGTGGGTGCGAATGCGGAATATAAACTCGTGGGAGCGGGACTAAAAAAAAACAGTTTCACTTAAGCGGCCCAGAAGTTGTACAACAGCCGAACACTTGTACAGACAGGCTAGTCTGATGTTCCCTTTTTATGTTGCACTTTGAAAAACCCAAATCAGAAAAAAAGCCTCTCTTATGTTGCACTTTGGAAAGGTTGTTATTATAAATGTAGCCTAATTAATAGTTAAATAATATTAATGACATCCTAATTTGCTGTTGCAAACGATGCGTTTCAACAAACAAATTTTTAAACAAGTTGCATTTGGACGAGTGCGTTTATATTCACGGACTTTTACCTGAAAAACAATGTCTAAAGAAATAACTCACCAGAACTAAGCATGGTGCATGTTGAGCTCGGCTTGTTGTTTCTGCAGCTTGCTCAGGTTGTTATTCTTTTAATAATTTATTGTACAAAGAATGGGTTACAATCGATGATAAAGACTGTTACATAATTCCTATTAAACTCAAAGGATATCGAAAAAAACAAAGTTATAGAAATAAATATTATTTTGTTAATATTGTTTATATAATTTGCTGTTTTAATAATAAAGAAGACTACTTTATTATTATTAATTTCCACATTCATTTACAAGCTGCATGCATTCTTGATCAAAAGTCATTAGAGATTTCCGGCAGGAGGGGGGTGATTTGGGGGTTCGTGCGATTAACCGCCAGACCGCAATAATGGTTGCTGCTTCACCGCGGTAAGAAAAAATCCCATACCGTCACAGCCCTAGAAGCACACAATTTCCTAGAATATCATTATATGCTTTAACATTAAGATTTGTACTCATAGAAATTACTAAAGTAGTCAAACCTGTTCATTAGAAGGGGGCGACCCAATACTTTTGGCAATATACACTCTAAAAAACACTGGGTTAAAAACTACCCAATTTGGGTAGTTTTTAACCCAAGGGCTGGGTAAATATAGGACAGAACACATATGGGGTTAATTTTACCCAGCAAATTGGGTTGTTTATTTAACCCAACATAATTGGGTTGATTTAACCCAGCTAATGGGTTGATTCATTTTTATTATAATACTAGCTTCTTTTTTTTTTACTGTATACATGAAATAATGTTTACAGATTAACTTAAATCCTCTAAACTTTTGTAAAATATTCCACACAACCACTGGTTTGCATGAAAACTTTTTTCCTTTATTTATCATTTACAGCCTTGTTCATTTTATGTATACATATTGCCTATTTAAATTCGTTTAACGAACATTAAAAGTAAACATTAAACAGAAGTAATCCACGTGTAATTGTCCAGTCTCTGTTATTCCGTTTCCACCGTAACGGCGCTGGCTCTCGTGCCCGAGCTGGAGTCGTGTTCGGCGGGAACTGCTCAAGGCTGAGACCGCCACCCTGCGTTTCACTCATAGCCGAAATATACTGCGACTGCCTTCATAACCTGCCCAAAAACAAAAATTAAACAGCTCTGAGGACATATTTTAACATCCAAAGTAGGCCTATTTGTATTCTGTATCTTTATGAATAAAATCGTTTATTTTATGCAAAGCATCAGGCTTTTCATCACGCGAAAAGACCGCGACACTCGTTAAAGGTGATTCATACCGTGCGCCTGTATGTTGCTCTGCATAAAATTGAAAGATATACAGCACAGTAACGATTTTATATATAAAATAAAATGTACACAAGCCTGTATTTACCGAAGAAATGCTTCAATTCGATGGCGCTTTGAACTGCTCTCTCCAGAAGACGACGCAAAATCCCCGCGATAAATAACCCAACTGCTGTGTACGTCTGACCCAGGATCTGAGTAATACAAAAACTACCCAAACATTGGGTTGTTATGTCTGACCCAGGGGCTGGGTAACACAAAAACTACCCAAACATTGAAAAAATAACCCCAAAAAATGACCCAAAAGGCTCAACCCAGCATTTGGGTTAAAAAAATAACCCAGGATTTTTTAGAGTGTAGTGTATTATGTCAGGTCTTCCAGCCAGTTCTATCAAACCTTTACAATTAATCCAGAACGCGGCAGCAAGATTAATTTTTAATGAGCCAAAAAGAATGTAAGAAAGAATGAAGAACGTCACACCTCTGTTTATCAATTTGCACTGGCTACAAATAGCTGCTCGCATAAAATTCAAGGCATTAATGTTTGCCTACAAAACCACCTCTGGCTCTGCACCCCTTTACCTAAATTCATTACTTCAGACTTATGTGCCTCTAGAAGCTTGCGTTCTGCAAGTGAATGTTGCTTTATTGTTCATCCCAAAGAGGCACAAAATCACTTTCATGGACTTTTACATTAAATGTTCCCACCTGGTTACCTGCCCAACTCAATCCGAGTCCTTAGCCATCTTCAAGAATCAGCTAAAAACACATCTCTTCCATCTTTATTTGACCTTCTAACCCTAGCTCTCTCTATTCTACTTCTATTCTTAAAAAAAAAAAAAACTTGTCCCTTTTAGACTTGCACTCTATTCATCTACTGCTTGTTTTCTTTAAAAAAACAACTAACACTAGCTTTTGTAATCTTTTTGTATTTTATCTGTTTTCTTTTTATTTATTATACAATTAACAAAAGCAAAAAAAGACCTCTAACACTAGCTTGCTCTGTTCTATTTCTATTCTATCTGTTTTCTTTATATTTAATTTATAAAAAAAATTAAATCCCTTGCTACGTGCACTGTGTTAAGCGAACGGAGACTTGTTACAGCACTTGCGTATCATTGCTCTTTTGTTGGTTTTGATTGCTTCTATTGTCCTCATTTGTAAGTCGCTTTGGATAAAAGCGTCTGCTAAATGACTAAATATTAGCGGTTCATACTATTTCAGGGCTCGCAAAACCGCTAGCCCGACGTCCCGGGGCTATTGTGTTTTCCAGTCGAGCTACCAAATGTATCACCGCTCTGCCCGACGGGCTATCTTAAATACAGGGCAGGGAGTTTTTAAGGCCTTAAAAAGTTGTAAATACGTTAAATGGTATAAGAAAAGTCTTAATTGTAATTTCAAGAGGTCTTACAGTTGGGGATGGAAAGGCAAGAATCGCGATATGGCTGGATTAAACTTCAAAAGGCAATTATGTCATTGAATATATATGAGCACTGCACGTTTTAAAGTCAAAACACGGCACGGATGTCTTTATGTGAATGTATCTCTGAAGAGAACCAACTGTCCTCAGAAACGTATCATTGGCATTTTCATTTAATCTTGCCTATAAAATGCCTGATGAAGCAGCGTTTATGAGCCTGGTGCTGCTTTGTTTACAGCCGTTACCGGGGGAACGGACCGCTTTATTTCAGCGGCTGCTCTTAAAGCGCCACCTCGTGTCAGAGAATGAATTTGCATTTCCAAAAAGCCTATCTTATGTTTTTACCCAGAGTTGTAAATGTGAAAGAAGTTAATGTGCTTTCTAAAAATCTAAACAATTTAGACAGTAATATTTATGTTTTAAATTAATATAATAATTCATATGTTTGACTTATCCCTTTTCATACAAATGATTTAAAGGCTGAAAACCTTTTTTATAAGATTTTTGTTTTTGTGAAAACCTGTATCTGAATTGTAAATCATGTCATTTTATGGCTTAATATGTTACCATAGATATTGTCCAACCCCACTCATACGGTGTTCATTTTACTTGTGCAGCTCAGTCATAAATTGCCTTAAATTGATTTTGAAAAATTCTGCAGATACCCTGTAAATAGTAAAATAAAACTCTTTCCTTGATATTCGTTGATATTTGTGTATTGAAAATGTTTTTGATTGACATTTATGGTCTTTTTTTATTTGGGCTAGTTAAATTAATTTTCGGGCTACCAAAATCTAAAGAGTACCTGCCCGAAGGGCTACCAGGGATTTAGAAATTTTGCGAGCCCTGTATTTTATAGCACTTGCTATTCAATTCTGTATATTATTATTTTTAAGGAAATATGTAGTTAATTGTATACACTTATGTATGTCCTAACCAACTCCTAACCCTAAACATAGCCGTTGGTCACCCTCTTGAAATATTTAACCTAATTTATTTCAATATATTCTATATATATTCTGGTTTTAAATTCAGTTTTCTTGGAAAGAAATACTTGTGTCTGTGCGAGACTACAGTTCATTAGCTGCAGCGCTTCACGTCTGATGTGTGACACACTTAAAGTGCAGTAAACTGTAAAACAATTGCGGTACAAATTAGTGTGATTTTAAGAGGGGTGACCCCGAATAGTCGACGATTCGATGCTTCGATAGGAGGAGCCTGATTCGACTCCCAATCTCACAGTCGAATATTCACGGGGTGTTATGATCATGCCATTTTGGCTATATGAGGGTGCTCAATGTCTGATTTAACATAGAACTACCGGTTTTCTCCGAATAAGTTAATATACAGCCTGATAATGCTGTAAATAAGAATCTGTAAAGAAAGTCCAACCACCCCCAATCCAACCACCCCCATAGATTTAAGTTTCACTTTCCATGATCCGTGACCGACAGAAGCATTTTGGCGGCATGGATTTAAATCTTTAGCAAGACTCAAACTGACACAGGCAGAGTGAAAGACTGGATTTTTTTTCGATCGGGTAGGGTACAAGTGATTTCAAAACATTTCAGCCGTTTCAGACATTGATTATTAGTACTTTAATAAATGTAAAATAATTTAAATACAAATACTAATTTACAACATCCAGCAGCACAATGAACTGTTTTGCACAGCTAAAAAGGCTAAATGGAGATTGCTGACACCCCTCACACTTACATTAAAAATAAAAAATGAATAGTTTGCATGGATCTAGTCTTTGCATCTGTTTGTTTGATGTTTGAATCGGGTCTCCTCTGTTGGAATAGATGGCGCTGTCCCAAAAAAAAGGGTCCTATGCAGTCCTAGAACTGCAGCCTCCGGTATTGCAGGAACATTGGGTTGTTGTTTTTTTGTGTGAAAACTTGTATCTGAACTGTAAATCATGCTTTTTACAGTCATTTTACAGTTTAATAGTTTACCATAGACTTTGCCCGACCCCGCTAATATGGTATTAATTTTATTTGTGCAGGTCTTAAAAAGTCTTAAATTTGAGCTTAAAAATCCTGCAGCAACCCTGTGTATGCTTATGGCTGCCACATTGCACAGGCAATGGTTTGCCATCGACATGGATTCCCAAGTCTCATTCATTATTGAATGATGTTATTTACAGACCACAGAACTGACCCTAAAATGCACTTGTAGCTCAGGCTGAGCCCTATGTTTAGCAAACACTGAGCAAAGATGTATTTTCTTTTCACTATGAATAAAAATAGATTTTTAGTGTGGAAGGTGACCATGTTTCTTATTTGAATCCTTAAACTGAGGTATTTTTAATCTTAAGACCATGGCTGGGCGTGTAACTTATGTGTTATATATTGTTATTGATGTGTATTTGTTTTTTGGGATCAATTAAGAATAGTTTGAGGACTGTTTACATGAGTCTATTATTGGTTTTATTTACATGTACTACATCAGATGCAAATGTAAAAGTTTACTTGAACAAATGTAGGCCAATACACCTTGGGTATAAAGAGAAACCTGGGGCAAGGACATTGCATTGCTAAAGAGCCTCACATTCACAGCCTCCTTAAAGCTAAACCACCTACAGTACACTCATACTTTCAATGCTCTTTGATCGTTACATAAATAGAAATCGTGTACATGACACGTGAGGGTGAATCTCACAAAGAAATGTCCAAATCATATTTTACCCTAAAATAATAATAATAATTTGCATTAAAAATATGCTGTTTTTAGGACTTCCAGGGTTTCTTTCTATTGTGGCATTATTTTAATGATGATTAAACACATTTTACTCTAATTCTGATTTAGAATTAGAGTTATTATTACTGTAATACAGTAATAAAAATGCTGCTGGGAAATAAAATCAGCATAAATAAAATCAATTACAACAAATACTTTCATAATGTTCAGATACTATATTATGGGTGAGACATGAGAGATTCACCCATAAAGAGCTGTGTGGGTATGTCTTCTGTTAGGATCTCTTTCTTATTATCTGGTCTCAACTCTCCCATCCTTAAAGGCACCTTTCCAGAGGAGGTCAAGAATTTAAATGATTTAGTCCCACTTGACGTATCACTCATATCATCACTCTAGTTATATAATGCAGTTTGTTGAGGAGAGCATTGGACTTGTGATTTTTACCTGGTGGACAATAAAACAGACAAAACATGAATGAAGGACCTGCAGCCATATCATACAGACTTTACGAGTAAGCACCCGGAACACCTTAGCAACTACATAGCAATGCTCTGACAACCTCTTATAACGGCCAATCTTTTACAGGAATATAGTTTTGCGTTATCCCTTGAGTCTCATTAATACATATTCCTCACTTTTATCCTTCTGTCTTTGCAGAAATCAGGATGGTGTATCCCTCATCTCAGGTACACAGCAGAACACCACCGTTACCTTCACTGCCCAGCCTGGCCCCAATGTGCCTGCCCCGTCACCGTGCCGACAGGCCGAGAGCCTGCCTCCCCATCACCACACCCCGAGCCCTATCATGTCCCCGCCGGACTCTGGCCTCAGCTGTGCCTCTTCCCTTCCGACCTCGGTCACTTCCCCCACCATGACGGACGTATTTGGTCTGCCCACACCGCCTCTCAGCCTGGGCACGGGGCGTAGCCGTTCCCCTTCCCCGCTCACCCTTATCCAGACTGCATCAAACAAGCCCTTTGCCACCAAACCCGTCCTCATGTGGAGCAAGCAGGACGTGGCTGACTGGCTTGAGAGCCTGAACCTGGGCGAGCACAGGGATGCCTTTATGGACAATGATATCGAGGGCAGCCATTTGCCCAACCTGCAAAAGGAGGATCTGATCGACTTGGGCGTGACTCGAGTGGGTCACAGAATGAACATTGAGCGGGCGCTGAAAGTCCTCTTGGACAGATGAGACTGGGCAGATGTCCTCACCAGGACTCCACGCATCTTGTTCATATGCTTCTTTTTCCTCTTCCCTTATTTCGGTTCACTAATTTGAACAGTTTGTTGTCCTATCATGCTTTCGGTGGATTTTAGGAACTCTCACATCCTGAAGAAACTCAAGCGTTCAAAATATCCGCGTAAGCACAAGCGGTTCCCTGCGTTTCTGTTCCAAGAGCTCCGGCACCAGAGAGGACATTGAAGCCAACACACTGTATGGAAACTACAAACATGAGCTGACTATCCTTTGGCTTTTAAGGACTTTGGCCTCCATTGAATGCACTGAAACCAGCAGAGCTGGGGATCCATTTTCTATCTTTGCTAAGACAATTCTACAGAGAATATTTCTTCAGGAAAAAAGGGAACCTTTGTCTATGTATCAGCTGCCTATGAAATAAATATCTTGCTTTTTTTTCCTCCTACACCTTCGACCAAGAGGTACACGAATCACAGAGGTCAAATCTCCCTACATGCGAACAAATGTAACCGTAGCAAGCAACAGCTCTCCACCATCTTGAATCTTCAAGTCTTGTAATATGCTAACATTGGATGTTTGTCTGAATGATCAACAATTCTCTTGGGTCTTTGAATTGTGGTTTACTATTAGGTGTCTTCCATATGGTAAGGAGGTCTACGGCATTCCCACCAACATTTTAATTTGTACCTTTAGTCGATACTAGTTTACGTTGTTGCTCAGCGCTGCTAGTCAGTATTAATTTCCATCGGGTTTAATTTGGAATAATGGGTCTTCACAGGAACACATAAGATCTGAAATACTGAGGTTTAGTTTCATGGGGGAATGGAAAACAATTGAATTGAAGTAGAAACTTACAATTCTGCTTTGTCAAATTTGACAGCTTTGAGTTGAACGCTGACACAATCACTCTGAAAGGGCCAGTATGTATCTGTCATTTGCTTTAAAAATGTGATGAGTTTTTCATTTAATAATTTATTTTTATGTACTGTATTTATTTTTTTGTAATTATAATTCACTAAATCATTTGATTGTTGGGTGGTAAAAAGGAACGTCCAGAAAACTACAGGAAACCTCCTTAATCTATACATATCAATGTCGTCAATTGTAACTGATACAGGAGTTCATATCTGTAAATTGTTGAGTATTTATTTGTTTCGATTTTGATTTAAATTTTATTTGGACTTTTTTTTTTTTTGCAACTAAACCTGCAACCGTCTACAACACATTTTTAAGCGAGATCAAAAGGTGTGAACTTTCATTTTCCTGTTTAATCAAAAATCAAAGTGCTTTTACTTGTTCTTTTCATTTTACATCCTGCAATCCTTTTGCTTTGCTCAACAATTGGAAGAAGTTATGATTTTGCATTATTAATTTAAACATGTAACTGCAATGTGTGCCTATCCGTGTTACAATTTGACACACCACAACATATTTAGGTCATCTGAAGTTTAGTTGTGATCTTCTCGTTGTTAGACACTCGTTTCTCAGAGATTTATCAATTTCATCAGACTGTAAATGCCATAAAATCCCACAGGTATGGAATCGGACTAGAGATAATTTTCATATTTGTGATTAAAACATCACAGAGACACGAAGGGACAGCCAGCATTATACATTTCACCTTCAGTATTAAGTTCAATGCACTGTGGGTAATGCCAGAACTGAGGGAAGGCGATAGATGAGATGGAGAATGGCTGTGAATGAAATGAAGTTATGACCATTTAAAGTATGCAGTGAAGAGATTCAGAAATAAATTATATATATGTTTGCTTATCTCTCGACATTAGAGGAGTTAGAGTTATCATCTCTATATATCTTATTTTAGGAAACAGCACAGTATTTTAAAGATTTATAGAAATATTTATGAAATTTTTATGACATTTAACTCTGATATGTGGTGTGCCAAAAATCTATGTGGTATCAGTTAAGAAGCAATACACAAATTTAAAGAACACTGTTTGGTCTTTCTTTGCCAGTATTCCACAGTACAGTATATATTATGAAATGAAATTTACATATACATAGGTCTCAGTGAATTAGAAGATATGAAAAATAATGAGATAATGGCTGTCACCTGCTTCTTTTAGACTATGTAATTAAAGAAAGAAGTTCAAATGTAGAGTTGTGTGGTGTGTATACTTGAAAAACAAAACGAGCACATATTTTAGGCCACTTACGATGCGGTCATATTTGCTCCGGCAAATTTCACGAGCGAAATGCAGTCATGTCAACATCTGTCAGCCGCATTTACTCACAGGTGTGAGTCTCGAAATCTTCTGTGAATTCTGTGCTATGATGGAGGACAGTGATTGGATCTAAATCTTCAGATGACATTTTAGGAAATGACCAAAATGTGTGCGAACAACCGTATTGATTACTAAAAAACACTTCTGCCAATGCGTGAACATCCAGTGACTAGTTGTATGTGAGCAGTCGCTTTTATACATAATTGACAATGGATTATTTTTGCCCGTGAAATTTCGCTAATGTGACCGCACTTTTACACCATACTATATCTGCAAACTGACACTTTATATTCCTGGCAAATGTACGCAGATTCCGATTTTGAAAACTTATTTTATATGAAGATATGCAGAAGTTTCCAGTATGTCCTGTATGGTTAGAGCTGGACTACGAGTTCTGTTTTCTCTCACACACACTTCTTGTGAGGAATGCATTCACTTGATCTATGTTGCTGTAATTTTGTGCTAAACTAGAATTCATGATTAAAATCAAAGAGAAGTTTTTGTGACTGCACTTTCCTCCAGATCCCTCGATACTTATGTATTTGAAACAACCAAAATTTACGGGACGAATAAATCTGATTGCACAATCTGTTGTCGAACTCGAGTAGTAGCTCTTGTTCCTTCCATGTGTTGTTTAACGTTACAAAGCTTGTCTCGGGGCGGTTTTCTGTAAATTTGTTACATCCATTTCAGGGCTTGTTTTGCTTGAAATAAAATGTTCCCATTATCAGCATGCTGTTCAATGCTCTGTCATGACCATACACGCTGTCTTCTCACGTTTCAATCATGTATTAATCAACAGAATGGCCTCTTCATATATTTTTCACACAAACCCTGCCCTCTGGTGTTCATAATGTTTTTTCCCCACATTGTGCAACTCCTGTAATGAAACAACAATATGTTTATGTATTTATTATTCATAGAATTCTCCACCATAACATGGTTTCATGCAAAGAAACATAACAGCTGAAAAAATATATTTTCCCAAAAGCGTGATCCAAAATGAGCAGTATTTTAACATTAGTTAATGGTGAGCACATCGCTTTGTATTTCATGGCTGAGCTGCGTCTGCAGATCACTCAGTTTCTTCTTAAGTACAGCGAAAGCTGACATGACGATGGTCTCCGGCCGAAGTGAACCGCAGGACTCCACGTTGTAATAGAACCTGGATGAAAAAAAATCATGTAGATTTAAACTGACATGTTCTTTTTTTTGTATTAACCCTCTACTGAGGCATGTCTTCAGAAATGTTTTTTATAATCCATAAAAAAAACTATATTTTAGTAAATAAGCTGCATTTTAAGCAGTCATTTTTAAAGAGAAATTGTTTGTTATATTATATTGTTGCCTAGAAGCTATATTGTCATTGTGATTAAGTTTCTCATAATATAGCTACAGAATTTCTCATAATACAATAACACAGAATATCACAGTTATTTAGTGTAGTGTAGTTTAGAATGTTTGTTATTTGTATTATACATTATTAAATTATTTAACACTTTCAACATAAGCACAACAGAGGGTTATTTATTAAGACAATAATTCCCAAGCATACAGGTGCATCTCAATAAATTAGAATGTCGTGGAAAAGTTCATTTATTTCAGTAATTCAACTCAAATTGTGAAACTCGTGTATTATCGACAACTGTCAGATCAGCAGTCTTCCCCATGATAGTGTAGCCTAGTGAACCAAGCTGAGAGACCGTTTTGAAGGCTCAGGAAACCTTTGCAGGTGTTTTGAGTTGATTATCTGATTGGCATGTCACCATATTCTAATTTGTTAAGATAGTGAATTGGTGGGTTTTTGTTAAATGTGAGCCTAAATCATCAAAATTAAAAGAACCAAAGACTTAAACTACTTCAGTCTGTGTGCATTGAATTTATTTAATACACGAGTTTCACAATTTGAGTTGAATTACTGAAATAAATGAACTTTTCCACGACATTCTAATTTATTGAGATGCACCTGTATGTATGGTTTTTAACTTCCTTACCTTTCTGGCTTGCCATTAGGATCATATACAGCTTCAAGTCCATCCTCTTCAATTTCTGAATATTCACTTTTAGGCCTGACAAGCAAAAGGTGAGCAAAGGTACATAATTATACATTACATTTTTTGACAAGTAAAAAGCAAAACAGAATATCTGAAGATTATCTAAATAAATAAAAATAAAAAAACATTAATGAATAATTAATATAAAACAATGCAACAAAAAAAAAAATCACAATTAAGGATGGTAGATTTTTTCAGTGTACATTATTTTACACTGAATTGATTTAATTTTTTTTGCAGTTTCTGAGTGAAATTTGTTTCAAAGTGTGTACCTGATTACAAATAATACTCAATTAGTGTGATCAAACCATGCCATAAGAACCATACCATTCCAGTGGAATTGGGTACACCGTGTGTCTCAGCGCATTGTCTGGGTCGTACTCAAACGCCACCCCTGCAGTGGGATTCCATTTGGCGTGCTCCTTGGCGAAACCCTTTTTAGCGTATGCTCTGAGACGCAGCTCCTGACCCTTCCGCAGCTTCACCAACAGGATGTCTGTGCGAAATCCCCAAATGATCAATACTAATACATCTGAGTGATTATACAGAAAATTAGAGAGGAATCTGACCCACCATCCTGCTCCACATAGTCATTGGGGTCGTTGTCTCGACTTCTGGATGTTACCTGAAGAGCAAGATACATCACATAAGAAAAAGCAAATTGTGTATATGTGAGTTTGTGAGGAGGATACACCTACAGGAATGACTCGGGGGTTATTGGACAGGAGATCTCGTGAGGTCACGTGTCGCGTCTGGTCTTCTGTACATCTCACATCCAGCGTGAGCTCAACCGAACACTCCGGACAGAAATCATCACATGTGCAGTCCTAATAGGAAACCAAAGAAAGCAAAATGTTATATTTTACTTCTCTACATATAATGAGACGAGTCATATTCATAAAAACAGAAATGCTGGCAGGGTGTTTAATACACTTACTCGTGAGTACTGCATCTTGTCAACAATTTCATCGCTTGTGAGTGGAATTAGCCCTATGAAAGAGGAGCATGATAACTGCACTAAGCACTATAAGAAGAGTGATATGAAAGATTTGGAAATATTTTGCACATACGCACCCACTCTGTGTGCAATAAACTCATCATGTAGCACAGAGGAGTTGGCATCAATCTGAATCCAATCGATAGCTGGCAAACAAGCACATTACATCCGATTAACAGATTTAAAAGACAAAGTGCATAATTAAACCAAGAAAACACAATTAAATCAAACCCTTTTGTATAAAAGCTCAGCAGCCAGAAGACAGAGGGTTTGATTCTTACCAATGGTCGGGACTTCTGACATGAATACACGTCGAATTGAGTTAGCCACCCTGAAATGAATAATAATGCAATTTTTATTTGGATATAATATAATTATTAAAATATATATAAAAATATTTATCATTTTAAAGTTCTAATAAAGTTACAATACATATTTAAATTGTTAAATGTTATTTTATAGTTTTAATTTATCATTTAATGTTTATACATATGTGTGTGTGTGTGTATAGTCTAATATATATACATATATATATGGGCCATTCTACAGAACTGGTCCAAAGTCAGAGTTGGAAATTTCTTGAAAAAAAAAAAAAGTTTCTCCCCCAAAAATCTGTATGTATGCAAATTGTATAATATCCAAGGTACACATTTCTAGTAATTGTGCAGTTAATTCTCATATTGTATTTTCAGATTTTTTTTTTATATTTGTCCTCTCCCCAAATTTGTCACTACCGAAACAGTAATACTAATTTAATTAGAAGGGTTATATTGACCCCCTCGACCATTGATGCTTGGCAGTGTTTTTTGTTGAATATACGTGATTATTTAAAGGAGTAACTTTTGTGTTCTTGTTGTCCTTCCCTCTCTCCCTCCCTTTTGATTGGACCTTGAGATGTTGAGTATGTGTCTGCTGTTTTGTTTTGTTATATTTTGGATGTTATGTTGTGTTATGTGTGAAAAAAAAAAAAAAAAACTGTTGATAAAAAAAAAGAAGAAGGGTTATATTGACCTATTAAGGTTTTGCTTACATCTACATCAACAGTATATATTTTTGCTATTTTCTATTTTTTTTTTTTCAGAGGTAAATCAATAATTACATTTTTAACAATATTTCAAGTGCAATGTATGTGATTTGTTGTATTTTGAATCCAATGTTTCTTGGCAAAAAGTTGAGCATACTGATTTCAAAGTTAAGGATTCATTAGTCTGAATATACATTGAACCAAAAACTATCATAACATCTTATTTGATAATTCCATACACTTTATTTTTGACATAGCATCCCATGTTTCGGTAGTGACAGTAATGCTTTGGAAGCAACCACATCAAATTACAGAATTTTAACTTGAATACTAAAACACTACTAAAACATACTAGAAACAACAACAAAAAAAATGCATAACTGTATTAAAAGTTTATTTCCCCCAAATATGATATCAAATACTCCCCCAATGATGACATGTTTTGGATATATGACAAATTTATGGGATAACTCCTAAAAAAAAAAACAAAGATGTCACTACCGAAACTCCACCTAATGTTTTTAAACATTTAAAAACTATTTAAAAAGATACTTTTAAAAACAACAATGGAAAAATTACCAAAATTATTTAAATATTTTCATAAGTTTAAATTTAGGGGTTAGGGGTCGGGACAGCCACCTCCCAATCGAAAGTACACAATAAATTATGAATTATATATATATTAAGCTTACTAATATTTTAAATGTTATTGTGATTTTTTAAAATGTGTTTTTTGGTTGTGGGACAGCAGTTTGCACCAATTCTGTAGAATGACCCATATACATGTGTATGCGTGTAATATATATACACAAACACTATGTTGTTGTTTTTTTAAGAGTACTATGGCAATACCATGGTAAAATGATGGTATTAATAATACCACGGTACCATACGCAGCATGGTTCTTACCAGACGCATATACCATAATATTTACATGCTAACTTAACTTACTCCAACAAAATTTAAAAACCGTATTATTTTTGATAACTCAATAAACATGCATTTCAATGTCATTAATATAACACACTTGCTTTAATTAAACGCTAAATGGTCGTTTTGACTCACGCGAGATCCGTGTTCTCGATCACAAACTTCACATTCTCGTCCGTCAGCTCCGTGATTTTCACTGTGGGCTGGTTGGCATACGGCATAGCGAAATTAGCTCAAGATTAAGACGCTAATAAATCAAATAATTATATATGCTGTCCGTTGTTCATTCGCTCCAGCACCGAGCGCCTCTTCTGCACAATAACAAACGACAGCAGCTCATTGGTCACTAGCTGCTCTCGTTCCATTAGCATCCGGATCACTGTAGTACTATTTCCGGTTAAACATAATAAAGGTCCTCATAAATCTTTAGACTAAAGTAAGAGTCCTATATTAACGGTCTTTTTGTGGACTTCTAACTTAATTTGTAAGCGGTTTTAACCATGTATTAATTCATTATGATATTATCTCAAAATATAATCTCCCCTACAGTTATGTTACTACTGTAAACCACAGTATTTATTAATATGAGAAATGTATCATTTTGGAAGAGTTAAATATGCAACAATAAAAATAACAGACCAAGACACTGTTCAGTAAATAGGTTACCATTTATTTCTTTTAATGAGGGACTCGCCAGTGAGTTTGACACAAACATAGGACTCTCAAATACAATATACATTTATATTCCTCTTCTTACAAATGCAGAGAAATGCCTGATTAGAAAACGGCCTCCTCATTGGGCTCAGGTTAAGATACAGGCAGAGGGATTTGGTATGGCACAGCTGACCCATTTAAAATGACAAGGGTGTGATAATCCACCCTGTATCATAACACAAACACTTTCATTGAAATTATTTCAAATTGTTTAGTTGGTTTAGAGCGGGTGAGTGAAGTATCAGACATTTGTGCTGCATATCCGAGGAGTCAATGAGTAAAAGACATGATAAAACAAAGGCAGGAGCATCAGAAGAAGCTCATCGTCTCTGGTTCATCCCTGTTAGGTTCTTCAGCTGAGTAAGAAGAGAGCATACTATTATAATTAAATCAAATTTATTTTTTTTAAACACTTTAAAACTTTCATTTCAGGGATTGTGTAATATTCAATCATTAATCAATAAAAAACATCAAAATAAATTAGTGCTGTCAAACAATTAATCGCATCCAAAATAAAAGTTTGTGTTTATGTAATATGTGTGTGTGTACTGTGTACATTTATTATGTATATACAGTATAAATACAAACACATGCATGTATATATTTAAGAAAAATATGTTATATTTATATATTAAATATATTTATATATAATATAAATTATACAAATATAAATATAAATATATATATATATATATATATATATATATATATGTAAATACATGTAAATATTTTCAAAATATATCCTGTATGCCTGTGAATTTATATATACATAATAAATGTACACAGTACACATATATTACATAAACAAAAACTTTTATTTTGGATGCGATTAATCGTTTGACAGCACTAAAATAAATTTAAAGTAATACATATTTACTAAATTATAATCAAAATAGAAAAGTAATAATTAAAAATATTTATCATTAATAACTTTTTTAACATATTTATAATTAATAAAACATACAAATTAAGTATTTGCTAGACTTAAACATGGTAAACATTTCTCTTTCATATAATCACTGAAATACAGACCACTCGTAAATAGGTGAATTGATATTAGGGCTACTATATTTCTTTCTGGAAATTGTATCATTTTAGTGTGGTTACCGTAATTGCGGCTCCCATAAGTCCTTGAACCACAGCTTCTCCTGTGGCTTGCACCTACAACACACATTATCCAGTATATTAGTAATAATATTTACAGGAGCATACCCGGAGCAAAAAAAACACAAATTATTTTTTTGTTTGCTTCTCATTAGCTATGGAAAGCAAGACTGCATTAACCTGTTTAGCCGTGTTTGCCATGTTAACTACATCTTTTATGCGATTGTCGAGGAAGGCCCATGTCTCTTCAAAGTCAGGAGAGGAGTCCTGCACCATCACCAGCTCTGTGGTGTTATAGATCCCCGTCAGTGCCGCCCGCCGTGTGTACCAGTTGACCTAAGAGAAACGCAGAAGAAATACCGGTGGATGAGCAGACCAAAGCAAGAAGGTAGCGAGTAGGATCAAAGAAGCCACTCACGTCTGTCGAGCGATCGCCTGCGTAGTACCAGATGTCATCCACCATCGTGGACAGGTGCTTCAGGCTGTCGGGGATGTTGTGGGGCAGTAGCAGGATGCTCATGGCCTGCAAAGCCAGAAGAGACACAACACTGAGGGCATCCATCATTTCTTATAAATTATTGCTTTTTAAAAATGAAAAATCTGAAGTTTTGAGAGAGGAGTTTGCATGAGGCAGAGGATACCTGGGGCCATGTGTCAATATAAGGAATCAACATCCGCAGTCTCGTCTCCACAGCATCATTCAGAAACTCGGCTGTTTTCTTTGATCTAATGTATAAGAAAAATTAATGTAGGTTTTAAATAGAGCAACAAAAATAAGTATTATTATTTATACACAATATATTAATGCATTGTTATAATTTGCCCAATAATATAATATAACAATATAATAAGCCATATTAATCCCTTTAATGTTAATTACAACAACAAAACAAGTGAACAAGTTTTTAAACCAGTGATATTATCATTTATCCAAAATAATCATAAATAATCCACAAGAAAAAATACAATAACTGAAAAAAGAATAAATTAATTTAATAATTAAAAAAACTGAACTCCGTTTTTAAACCAGTGATACTGTCATTTATTCAAAATAAACAAACAAATCCACAATAATAATAATTTATAACATTATAATAATATTAACCCAAGCAATAATAATCCCTTTCATTTTAATAACAACAAAACAAGTGAATTTAGTTTTTAAACACGTGATATTGTCATTTGTCCAAAATAATACAATTATATTGTATGTGTGGGGGACATAGATAAATCCACAATTTTAATTTTAACATGAATATGGCTATAAAAACATCAACACAAGGTGTTTCAATCGGTGAGTCGTAACAGGGCTGCACAATGAAATCCATGTCTCATATATATATATATATATACAGTATATATATATACACTGTATATGTATATATATGTATGTATGTAATTTAAAAAATGGTCCACCGTTAGCACTTGTTTCTCAAGTATATTAACATGTTAAATAATTAATAATATTAAACTCACTCTGCCTGGCCAAGCTGGACCTGGTTATTTTGCTCTGCGAGTGTCTCAGCAAGTTGAGCGTTACACTGTGCAATGAAATGCAGGACCAAGTCTCCGGTTCCATTGTTGAACATCCCAGTGGAAGCTGATGACAGGCCAAGAGTCTGAATCACAGAGCATATTATTACAGTTATATTGTCTAATACAAATTTTACATTTAATATATACATAACTGCTTTAAGAAACAAACCTCTGCTCCAGCTGCGATGGCCTCCACAGTCCAGCCGTGCTGCGGAACGAACTCTAGAGCCACGGTCAGGATGCGAGCTTGGAGCTGCTCTTCTGTCTCATAGTCTTCACCGTGTTCACCACTCTGATCTTGAAAACTTGAGATGCCAAATGGACAAGGTTAGATTAAATGACTGCAACGTTGACGAATTTAAAGGGATAGTTCACCTAAAAATGAAAATTACCCCATGACTTACTCACCCTCAAGCCATCCTTGTATATGAGTTTCTTCTTTCAGACAAATACTATCAAAGTTATATAAAAAAATGTTCCATGCTTTAAAATCCATGCTTTAAAATGGCAGTGAATGTCTGTTGAGATTTTGAAGCCCAAAAAGTGCATCCATGCATCATAAGAACTCCACATGGCTCCAGGGGGTTAATAAAGGCCTTCTGAAGTGAATAAATACGTTTGTGTAAGAAAAATATTTTTATTTAAAACTTAGTTTTTGCTAACTGTCGTACGAGCGTTTACGAGAGAGTGGTGTTCCAGAGGATGAGGTAGGGACATAAGCTCCGGTGAGAAGTGACGAATGCGGAAGCACAAACGAGAGAGCAAAACAAAAGTTCACAAATTAGAAGTACAAAATGAGGATTTGTAAAGGAAAATGTTAGAAGATTTTGATATAAGCCAAGAGGAGACTGGTTTTCCTTTGCTGTAAACAAAACTTGATTCTCGCGAGACTAGCATATACAGTATTCTCACCGGAGCTTTTATTTATATATTTTTTTATTATTATAACGATTGTATTCGTCTGAAAGAAGTAAATCATGGGGTAATTTTCATTTTTGGGTGAACTATCCCTTTAAGTCTTGTATTTCGTCAGGTCTGGAGAGTTGGGGCTCGAACCTGGTGTTTGGCTGGGCATCTTCTGAAGATTCTCCCTGTGCTGAAGAGGATGAGCTTTCTCCAGCTGTGTGAACCTCATGGTAAGATGGAGGTGGCACAGATGTGTAAGTTTTAGAGTCACTGGCCAGTCGTAACAGGGCGGCACGATGGAATCCACGTCTTACATTGCTGCACTGGGGACTAGACAATGGTGTGCCTTGAACTGCAACTGTAAAGGTGCATTAAACATAATTACCATGCAACAAATCGCTCCATAATTAAATCATAAAGCATGTTCTATAGTAATAAAAGCATTGCAATGCAACAAAAAAAAAAGTTTGCGCAATGAGCCAGTTTTACTTCTCATATGTGACCCTGGACCACAAAACCAGTCTTAAGTCGCTGGGGTATATTTGTAGCAATAACCAACAATACATTGTATGGGTCAAAATTATCAATTTTTCTTTAATGCCAAAAATCATTAGGATATTAAGTAAAGATCGTGTTCCTTTAAGATATTTAGTAAATGTCCTACCGTGAATATATCAAAACTTAATTTTTGATTCATAATATGCATTGCTAAGAACTTCATTTGGACAACTTTAAATGTGATTCAATATATATATATATTTTTCACCCTCAGATTCCAGATTTTTTAAATAGTTGTATCTCAGCCAAATATTGTCCTATCCTAACACACAATACATCAATGGAAAGCTTATTTATTCAACTCAAATAAAAGTACCCTTATGACTTGTTTTGTGGTCCAGGGTCACATATAATGGGTCAGACTCAATGGAGTGAAAGTGAAGCAATCACAAACATGAGTTAACTGGAAATTTAGCATGTATTTAACGTTATATTCACTATTTTGCAAAGGATAAAATCTGCTTTAAACACTAAACTGAACTTTCTGCAGTGCAGAGCAACTGTACTCAACCAGCTCGTTTCAAGTTAACCATTCTTTCAATATGCGTTTGCCATCAGGCTGAATCACACAGCAGTCAAATGTTATGGATTGTCAAATGCACTTTCTGTTTGCAAGCGCAATCCTGCCCTTCATGGTCACCTTCTCTAGTCGCCCAGCTGACTTGCATTTGCCATACTTGGAAGCAGGCAGAACTATTTACGAGATACAAAAGCCCTCAGCAGCTGTCACGTATGACTACTGTCAACTTTTTAAAAACAAAGACTGTGGACTGAAATGCTAACGGCATACACTCTCACGTTCCCCCGCTTACCGCCGCCGAGACCCCGCAAGGCCCTTCCAGCTCTCAGTCCTCTAATCAGCGCCGCCATGTCCAACCTCAGCGAGCTAGCATAACAAACGTTGTCAGCTGATAACTGTTGCTAAAAACCATTGTTACTCTAGGAGGCGCTCGGCGGCCCAGTAAACCGAATGCGCTGTTGAGCCTCATTCAAATCTCACTACGTTTATTTCACGGAGTCGTCATTTCTATAATATAAAGCACAATAACTTAAATGTATTTAATTAAATGCATTAGAATCTGATATAAAATATATATCCGCCTCAACAGTCTTTGATAAATTTATTACATAAAACGCCTTGTTAGGTAACCACAAACGGAGGTGATTGGACAATTGTAACAGCGCGGAGAAAAGTAACACGTACCACGTGACAACGCCGTCGACGTGCTGCGGCAACGGCGGTCTGAGTAACAATTGTTAGCTGAATAACAATACTAAGAAATTGTATTTTTATTAAATTTATAATAGACATTAAAGAGTTTAAATATGCACACCGGTTTATTGTACTAACCAATCAGAGAAAGCCTCTCCACAAGTATGTTGGTTGCCATTCTATGCTTTTACTCTAGAAACAGCAAATATCATCATTTCAGCGCGACGCCTCACGTGCCGTGCAATAACCTGCGACATTATAACTGCGACGTCCATTGTGACCGGTGTTGGAAAACCATTATTTAACAGGTTGGACAGCTGTTTATTTTTTTTTCAGAAAGAACATTCTGTGTATTTGAGTGTTTTTGGTTATACTGAATGTCGTGAGCTTTTTCGAGTCTATCTCTGAAACACAATGGTATGTGTTTACTTTGTGTTGTAACTGCACCGTCATTATGATGCAGCAGATCTTACTGTAAACGGTCATGTGTAATGCTTAGTGTAGATAAGGCTCAAAACACGTATTTGAGCCTTTAATATTAAAATACACATATATTAGTAGGTGATGGCAGACCTTGGACTGAAGGAGGGGGACAGAGTGCTGCTGATATGGACTCAGCCATCATCTCCCACTGCACTGAAGGAGTTTGCTGAAAGCATTGGCACTTTAGTTGGTAACCAGAGTCTGGTGTCTTTGGAGAACATGGAGAGACTACAACTTTGTAAGTACAAAGGCATATGCGTTTATTTCTTTCAAGTCTCAATCTGAGTTAAAGAATTTAAGGAATCCTTCACCCACAAAATCTGTCTGTTTTAGCTTTTCACGCAGCTTCAAGTTATGACTGGGTTCTCTCAGGCCTGCTGACCGACAGCTCACCAATCCACAGTTCAGAAATGTTGTCTGAGATGGCCAGAGTAATGAAACCTGGTGGCAAACTTGTGCTAGAAGAGCCGGTAACAGGTATCTGAATCAGATCGGCACAGTCTGTACAGCATTCTCAAGTGAAATGAATCGGTGCTAATGGTTCACCTCATAATGTTTTTCTTAGGTTCTGAGAACAATGGTGTGAGAACCGCTGGGAAACTGATGTCAGCTCTTAAACTGTCTGGATTAGTATCCGTCACCGAGGTCAGTATTCAGTGTTGTTGTTTGATTCAGGGTAGGACTGGGTGATATACTGTAGATTAAACATATACTGACTTTTTTAGCCTTTTGAAATTATTATTATTATTATTAATATTTATTATTGTAATAACAGTTAATAATACTAATATTTGTAATCCTTTTTTAAAATGTCATTATTCCACAATCCACATAATATTATTATTAATATAGTATTTATAATAAAATATAATAATTATAGTTAAGTTGATTTTAATAAAAATATAATAATAGTAACTGTAATAATGATAATAATAATTTCAAAATTCACATTGATGCAAACAAACTGTTGAATCAAGTTTTGAAAATTATATATATCATTAAATTGATCATTATAATTTTTTTTATTATTAATAATAATGTTTATTATAATAAAAATATATAACAATTGTAATATTGTAATTTCAAAAAGACTGAAAAATGCCTCACATGAACACTTGACGCAAATATTTTTCCCAGGTAAAGACAGATCCGCTGAGTCCAGAAGCAGCCGCAGCTCTGAAAGAACGCACAGGGTTCCAGGGAAACACGCTTTTAAGGGTGCGCATGTCGGCATCTAAACCTAACTTTGAGGTCGGATCCTCAACGCAACTGAAACTTTCTTTTGGCAAGAAAACCACTACAACAGGTCTGTGGTTTTTAAGAGTTGATGCGTTAAATGTAACATAAGTTCATGAGAATTCATCTCCCAGTTCTGAACTTTCCCCCACAATTCTGAGTTTACTGTATATTGCAGCATATCTAAAGAATTTAGTTTTCTACAGTTACAACACAATTACATTTTTTCCTCCGTAAAACAAAAAACAAAACAAGAGATAGATGAACTCACAAAAAAGTTCTAAATAAAAACTGTTGTGAGATATAAACTTACAGTTCTGAGAAAAAGCCATAAATGCGAGATGTAAACTCACAATTATGAACCTCCAATTGCGAGATATGAACTCACAAAAAAGTTCTAATTGTGAGCTGAAAGATCATAATTATCTTATTTTTTATTTTGTGGCAAAAACAAGCTTTCATGCATGTTGACACATCAATTAAAAATGAACAACTTAATAAATCCACAACTCAACACTTGTTTTCTGCAGAGAAACCAGCTCTTGATCCAAGCACCGAACAAAAGTGGACTCTATCAGTCAATGATATGGATGACGATGATGTGGTATGTAACGATCGGTTTTGGCTTCTGTCAATCTTGTACCTTTTGTGCATCACCCACCATTGTTTTATTCCTTCACTCTGTAGGATTTGGTAGATTCAGATGCACTTTTGGATGCTGATGATCTGAAAAAACCTGACCCATCCTCTCTCAAGGCTTCCTGTGGAGATGACTCCAACAAGAAAAAGAAGGCCTGCAAAAACTGGTGATGACCTTAAAGTACATATAAAGTTCTAAACAATGTATCCATCTAATTAATATGACTGTTCTTGGTCTGTAGCACTTGTGGTCTTGCTGACGAATTGGAAAATGAGAGTAAAGCAACTCAGAAAGCCAGCCAGCCCAAATCAGCCTGTGGAAGTGTACGTATTTTTTATAATTAAATCTATTACTTTCTTTGTATAAATTATGACTGAACTTTTGTATAAATTGACACCTGACATATTTTTCCTCTATAGTGTTATCTGGGCGATGCCTTCCGATGTGCCAGCTGTCCATATTTAGGCATGCCTGCCTTCAAACCTGGAGAGAAGGTTCTGCTGGCCAACACTGATATACCTGATGCATAGACTCTCACTTTAGAGACATTACATTCCGTTACCATTCTGCAACATCGAGGCCCAGATTACATATCCATCTGTGTAATCAACAGGGATGCAATCCATCTGTGTAATCAACAGGGATGCAGTTCACAGAGTGTCATTTGACAACTGAATGCACTAAAGTTACCCATACAACAAATACATTAGGTTATGCACTGTTTGGTTTGTAAATGTCCGTTTTACATTAGCTTGTTAGTTTTTGTCAGATAGCATCCAGAGACATCACTGAAATGTTCAAAATATGAATAAATATTATCTCTGCATTATATTCTCATCTTCATGTACAAGTAAGGAATCTCCACTTTGAGTGTAATTTGTTTTATTTGAAAATCCAAAGCAGCTGCTCATGTATTTTGTCCTTCTGGATAGAATAAGGTGATTATTTTAAGCTAAAATCAAATGCTTAATAAAATTTCTTAAATAACACAGACTTTAGCCTCATTTTTATACTGCAAGACAACATTTCATATCACTACTTAAAACAGCATAATGAGACTTGTGTAGCATCATACAGTTCGATCTATCATAGAATGCAATCAGAATGAATCACTGCACACAATACAAGTCATAGCTCTGATCGGTTGAATTTAAATGAATTATGATTCATCCGATTGTTTAGAGAAGCTGTTTAACTGAATATAATGAGGAGGATAAAAAAAAACTGTTAAAAGCTCATGTAAGTTCACGGTCACAAACTCTTTGGATAAGCATTGTCTTAGGGGAAAAAAATGTAAACAACTAATGGCCTAGTTTATTTGAGTCTTGGTCAGCGGTCAAGGTTCGGTGATGGAGAAGTCCATTTTAATGTCACCAGTATGAGGTTCAAAGGTTAAATTATAGGAAAGATCTTCCCTTCTATCCCCAGAAGTTTCCCTCATGGATCTGAAGAAGAACACTCCTTGTTTCCGGTGTGGGTTCCATTCACAAACTCCCTGTGAAATGAGAAAAGCAATTAAGGTGAAGAGGTCAAGAAAGTGACACCTGATTATTACAATCTTATCTGAATTTCAATTTAAGCTTCATTGAGGAAGATTTATGAAGACTGACATTTCATCTGAATGCAGATATTGTTTGTACAATAAACAAGATAATTTTAGCAAATACCTCTTCGCTGACTGGTTTGGTTAGGCCCATGCTTACAGTGATGTCCTCAGTCAGCTGATACTCCATCCAGAGAGCGACACCATGACAGCGTCCTCTCCTGAAATATCATCAGCTCTTATGAGTACATTCAAGAGCAACCTAGCATCATCTAGATCTATTAGGTGTATTACAAATATATAATACATTATTCATTTATTTTACCATTCAAATGTTTGGGGTCAGTAAGTTTTTTTTTTTTTTTTTTGGAAATAAATACATTTTTGTTCAGCAAGGACATTAAATTTGAGCAAAAGTAAAGACATTTATGTTAAAGACTTCTATTTCAAATAAATGCTGTTTATAACAAGATCTTGAAAGAAATGTATTACAATTTCACTGTTTTCAATATTGATAAGACAATATAGAAATGCAGCAGCAAATTAGCATATTAGAATGATTTCTGAAGTCAGTTTTGACATCACAGAATTTTTTTTGATATACAGGTGCATCTAAAAAAAATTAGAATATCGTGGAAAAAGTTTTTTTTTTTAACTTATTTCAAAAGTGTGCATAAATGAACATACTTTAAAGAACTTGAACTTTTCTGTTTTGCAAATCCTTTTTTTTTTATTGATCTTAGGAAATATTCTAATATTTTGAGATACTGGATTTTTGACTTTCATGAGCTGTAAGACCTAATCATCAAAATTAAAACAAAACAACATTTGAAATGTTTTTACTTTACATGTAATGAATTTAGAATATATGAAAGTTTCACTTTTTGAAGTAAAAAAAAAAAAGAACTTTGTCACGATATTCTAGTATTCTGAGATGCACCTATATTTGTTTATAATATAAAATTATTCATTTCTATCTTAAAATTGATGATAATAATGATATAATAATTGTAATGATATAAGAATTCTATTATACATACAATTATAATAATTTTCTAATTTTATATAATACTTTTATTATGTTTTATGCAATAATATAATAATTGTAATATGTTCATATTACCCTGTGAATGGCACAGTTCCATCACTGTTAATTGGTTGTTCAGGAACACACTGCGTAAAGTCAAATGTCATAACTGGCCGTGGTTTGGTCAGAGCATGACATGGGTATTCCCACAGTGGATGTGACTCTGCCTCCCAGGATTCACGGTAATCCAAAGATTGCTGTGGGTGGAGTTCATCACAAAACCATATTTATCAACTGCACTCAAATTTCACGCAATCTACTTATTCATAACACATGTTCATTGTTCAGACCAAAACCTGAAACCAGTACTTACCTGAATCATTTCATCCATTGGACTGACATCAAAGCCTTCGCAAGAACCACAAGGAGCTCTGATTCGCCACAGATCCTGATTCAAGATTCAAAAATGTTTAATACAGAAGTCCGTCAGTCTGTAAATGTATACTACAAAACATATATCCGACAAGTATCCAAAAGAAATAATTTACCCGAAATTCAACAGCGACTATGTAAAGTGTAGCAGCACGGGGCAGGATGGTGGCGTTAGGATGGAGCAGCAGCGCCACAGTGGTGCGGCAGTACCAGAAATACAGAGAGTGCCACGGCAGAAGACTGGTGCTAAAGTATGGCTCTCCCATCAATACTGAAATCTGAAGAGTGAAAAATAGAACCATTTAAAATTTTGAATAGTTTCATTTCTTATTGATAACATTTCTAATTATTATCAACGTTGAAAACAGTTGTGCTGCTTAATATGTTTGTGGAAACTGTGATACATTTTTGAGAATTCTTTGATTATTAGAAAGTTCACAACAACAGCATTTATTTGAAATAGAAATACTTAGTAACATTATAAATGTTTTTACTGTCACTTTAGACCATCTTAATGCATCCTTTGCTGAATAAAACTTAAAAAGAAAAATCTTACTGACCCCAAACTTTTTAATGGTAATGTACCTTAATTTAATGCATCCTTGCTGAATAAAAGTTAAATAAATAAATTAGTGCTGTCAAACGATTAATCGCATCCTAAATGAAAGTTATACACAACCCAAATTCTGGAAATGTTGGGACGTTTTTTTAAATTTGAATAAAATGAAAACTAAAATACTTTCACATCACATGAGCCAATATTTTATTCACAATAGAACGTAAATGTTTAAACGGAGAAATTTTACACTTTTATCCACTAAATGAACTCGTTTAAAATTTGATGCCTGCTACAGGTCTCAAAAAATTTGGCAGGGGGCAACAAAGGGCTGAAAAAGCAAGAAATTTTGAAAAGATTCAGCTGGGAGAACATCTAGCAACTAATTAAGTTAATTGACATCAGGTCTGTAACATGTTTAGCTATAAAAGGGATGTCTTAGAGATGCAGAGTCTCTCAAAAGTAAAGACGGGCAGAGGCTCTCCAATCTGTGAAAGAGAAAAAGATTGTGGAATACTTTAAAAACAACGTTCCTCAACGTCAAATTGCAAAGGCTTTGCAAATCTCATCATCTACAGTGCATAACATCATCAAAAGATTCAGAGAAACTGGAGAAATCTCTGTGCGTAAGGGACAAAGCCGAAGACCTTTGTTGGATGCCCATGATCTTCGGGCCCTCAGACGACACTGCATCACTCATCGGCATGATTCTGTCATTGACATTACTAAATGGGCCCAGGAATACTTCCAGAAAGCACTGTCGGTAAACACAATCCGCCGTGCCATCTGCAGATGCCAACTAAAGCTATATCATGCAAAAAGGAAGCCATATGTGAACATGATCCAGAGGCGACGTCATGTCCTGTGGGCCAAGGCTCATTTAAAATGGACTGTTTCAAAGTGGAAAAGTGTTCTATGGTCAGACGAGTCCAAATTTGACATTCTTGTTGGAAATCATGGACGCCGTGTCCCCCGGGCTAAAGAGGAGGGAGACCTTCCAGCGTGTTATCAGCGTTCAGTTCAAAAGCCAGCATCTCTGATGGTATGGGGGTGCATATGTGCATACGGTATGGGCAGCTTGCATGTTTTGGAAGGCACTATGAATGCTGAAAGGTATATAAAGGTTTTAGAGCAACATATGCTCCCCTCCAGATGACGTGTATTTCAGCAGGACAATGGAAAACCACATACTGCAGCTATTACAACAGGATGGCTTCATACTAGAAGAGTCCGGGTGCTGAATTGGCCTGCCTGCAGTCCAGATCTTTCACCTATAGAGAACATTTGGCACATTATTAAGCGAAAAATACCTCAAAGACGACCACGAACTCTTCAGCAGCTGGAAAACTATATCAGGCAAGAATGGGACCAAATTCCAACACCAAAACTCCAGAAACTCATAACCTCGATGCCCAGATATCTTCAAACTGTTTTGAAAAGAAAAGGAGATGCTACACCATGGTAAACATGCCCCCGTCCCAACTATTTTGAGACCTGTAGCAGGCATCGAATTTTAAATGAGCTCATTTTGTGCATAAAATTGTAAATTTCTCAGTTTAAACATTTGTTATGTTATCTATGTTCTATTGTGAATAAAATATTGGCTCATGTGATTTGAAAGTCTTTTAGTTTTCATTTTATTCAAATTTAAAAAACGTCCCAACATTTCCAGAATTCGGGTTGTATATGTGTGTGTACTGTGTATATATATTATGTATTATATAAATACACAAACATGCATGCATGTATTTAAGAAAAATATGTTATATTGGTATATTAAATATATTTATATATAATATAAATATTTTCAAAATATATACTGTATGTGTGTGTATTTATATATACATAAATATACACAGTACACACACATATATTACATAAACAAAAACTTTTTTTTTTGTTTTGGATGCGATTAATCGTTTGACAGCACTAAAATAAATACAAAATCTTACTGACCCTAAACTTCTGAATGGTAGTTCAGTTGTGATAAATTCAGATTCTACAGAGTCTTTGAAACTCTACAAATGCTGGTAGAGTACATATATAGAGGGCATCACGGTCTATACAGATTCGGTTTAGTTTGTACCTTATTTCCTTCTAAGTCAGCTAATGAGAGCTGCTCGGGTCGTATTCCAAGCAGCTGTACTCCATTTTTCAGTGAGTTAGCATGCAGCACCTGTGAGCAGGAAATAAACCTTTCATTACTAATCAATCCTGTCTGAACTCATGTAGGTAAATATTTTTAGATTCAAAATCTCACCTGTTCGATCACTTGTTTTGCCATTCCAGAGTTTTCCAAACTGAACACCTGAAAAGACAGAGACAGAAAGATCTACAGTATGTTCTGTTCCTTAAACCAAGTGAGCTGCCTACCTAGACAGTATTTTACTTAATTGTATTGCCTCCTAGCATACCTGGCTAAATTTTAAGGTAACACAGCATTTATCCTTCACAGAAAAAAAATCAAAGACAACGGATAAGGCAAGAAAAATGTGAATTATTCATTCAATACTTAGAAGTATTGATATAAATAGTTTAGTTTAATTCAAAACAGATTATTTACTCAATATTGCACTATTAGTTCAGCAACATGCTAACATCAAACTCTACTGAAGTCAACTGCAAGTTGTGTGGTGCATAGAGTTGCTTATAATTTATAATTTACTTAAAATGTCTAATTTATTCAATAAAAATAGTTCAGTTTAGCTCAAAACAGATTATTTACCCAATATTGCATTATTAGCTTAGCAACATGCTAACATCAAATGCTACTGAAATCAAGTCAAATAGTGCATAGCGTTGCATATAATTTACTTCAAAGTTCCCATGAAACTTAGGATGCTGCCTCAGAAGACAGCGTTCTGTGTAGGGAGAAGGGCGCTCGCTAATTTGAGAACCTTCTGACTGAAAAAAAAGGCATACTCACCTTTTTAGATCCAAGCAGATGAGCAAAAATGGGTAACAGGCTCCCATCACTGACAGACAAACACACACTGTCTGGTTTCAGAATCTGCAAGCATACATGAAACACTACATTTTGAGCCATTGTCTGTCAACAGAATGCAGCACTTCAAGCTTACATTAGTCATTAGTCAGCTTACACTGCGTAATGCGTTCACGTAACTCTCTGTCCTCTGTTCGTCGTTCAGTTCCCCGAAGCGAGGCCTCGTCCAGACCAGGTGGGCCTGACAGGTGCAGCTTGGTCGAAACTTTGCCAACTTGACATCATTTTGTTCACTATAAAACAGATTTAAAAAGATATAATACAGTCTTCCTCAGAGACCGTTTATGTTCTGTCTCGTCGCTTTGGATTAAAGCGTCTGCTAAATGACTAAATGTAAATGTCTCAGTTAAAGCTGAGAACGTGTTATCATGCCTAAAAAAACACTGCTCAAAATCAGCTTACCTCTGTGTAAGACTGTACCACAGACTGTAGTCATCATGGGAGACGATTAAATTCAGCTCTTCTCCTTCTGACACATTCTCCTCTGCAGGAAGGAAGTAGACACTCTGCATCCAGTGATCTCTCCACTGCACATTACATGATGAAAAATAATAAAATATACTTATACCAAGTCAAAGAAAGTTTATTGTCATACAGTGTTCCTATTAGAGGGACCTCTAGCAAAATTTTTAGATTATTATTCAATAATACTTTCATTGTATAAATCATTAGAATGAATAAAATTAAACCCTATATATATATATATATATATATATATATATATATATATATATATATATTATTTATTTATTTTTTATTTTTATTTTTTTTACAAAAATATGTTTAATACTGTAATAAAATGTATGAAAATGATTTATTCATCTCTACATTATTCTTTACATATGCAGAGAGAACCAGAGAGAATTTTGTGCATTACAGAAAAGGACAATAATGAGAAAAATGACAATAATGAGAATTACAAACAAAATTCTAAACAATTCAAAAAAAAATTAACAGGTTTATTTCCATGAAAATAAAGTAAATAATGGGACTAAGTATAAGCTTCTTTTCTATACAAAATATAATTTCTTAATTTTTTATTTTGAATTATTTTTCAGGTGAAAAATTACTTGGACATATTTTTGATGTTCACTCATTAATATTATTGGCTAAGCACCAGTACTTACAGGGTAAGTACGAGGGACTGAGTAGTTCCAGCTGGGGGCCATAGTGCACACAATGTTGCCATCAGGGTCCATGTCGATGTCCCACCAGGATAAGACCACCTGTGCTCTCCCGCTGGTCTGGGCCTTGAACTGTGCCGTGTAGGACTGAGCAGCGCTGCTAACCGGTTTGCTGAAATCCACACTAGAGTGGAAGAGTATATGAGTTACACAGAAAAAAAAGACAACTATGTTTTAATCTAGAGAGCTAAATCACACCCAGACTTGTACCTGAACATGGTGCAGATGGGCCCGAGGGGAGTGAAAGACTCTGGTGGCACCTGGCTAAGCTGGATGTCACAGACAGAGGGCGCTCCTGCACACTTCACCACAGCAGGAGGGGGCAGCAGTTTGTTCCCATCCACCTCTATAGGTTGGAGCTGTGACCATTTCCACAGCATGTCCGACTCCACCAGCTGGGCATAGATTGTTGCACGATGTGGCACAGCTTCACAACCTGCCTGTGCCAGTGAGAGCAGCTCCATTAAACACTTCAAAGATGCAGCAAAACGTTAAACTGCAATTTACAACTGTATTTACCTGGACGAGGTGCATGTGTGCATGTTCATAGCTGGGCAACGCTCCTTCACCGATCAGCTCTGTATCAAACAGCTCTGTGACAAGGATGTTAGCTCGTTCTTGCATGTCTCCATCTACAGATACAAATACATTTATATTTGCAAGAATGCAATGCAAGGTGATACAGATGATGGTGTTCATTACAATATTTATAATATGACACAAATTCAAGTTGATTTTCTCTATCTATCTATCTATCTTATAACTTCACACCTATATATATATATATATATATATATATATATATATATATATATATATATATATATATATATATATATATATATATATATATATATATATAATAATAAATAATATATATTAGACATATATATATATATCTATATTAATAATCTAAATAAAATCTAATAATCTAATGTCTAATAATATTATTTATTATTATTAACATCAAATATTTAATAAAATTGTAAACTATTACAATTATAAATATATAATTTGTATAATTTGAATATTTTGTATTATCATTAATTTCATTCAAATATTTATCATGTTTTTAAATATAAAATAAAATTAAAACATTATGATGTGTGTGTGTGTGTATATATATATATATATATATATATATATATATAAAATATTCTTAAATATAAAATTATAGAATAAAAATATATAATTAAACACATACACATTTTATTAATATATTCTCTACAAAATTTAACATACAAAATATTAAAATAAAAAATATAAACCTTTATTTATATTATTTTCTAATATTCATACATTTCAAAAATATTATTTGTAATATTGACTATGGGTGCCGCACAGTGATATACACAAGAGGTAGTTATAAAATGTATTATCATATATTTTAATATGGCTTGAAAGCTGTAATGATCACTCAACATTCAGGACTGTAATTATCAGTTGGATAATTACTACTACTATATAAAACCACTACACTGAACCTATCTGATCTACCAGTGTAAAAAGCTTATTGGTGGTTGTCTAACCTGGTCCAACCGTAACCTCTGTGGAGTGTTTGTTGATGACCTTGATTTTATCCGAGAAGCCGTTCCTCTCCACGATGGAAGTGGCAGCGTGTGCCATGGGTTTAAACACCTGTATGGGATTCATATATTTGTCTTCATTCAAATTCCATCTTATTTCTCAACATTCAATACATGAGCATTAGTGAGCACCTCTATAGCATAGCAGTAATCAGCTCCAGCCGTCACAGCCATCATGGAGAGCAAACCCGTCCCAGTGCCGATGTCCAGGACCACCACCCGCTCACCGCGTGCCTTTACTCTGCTCACCGCTGCTCGAATGCCTTCGTAGTATTTCTCATTCTTAAGTACACAAAGCAGAAAAATCATTAGCAACATTTCAGCTTTTCTATGTCTATATGCTTTGGAAAATATGACAAATTAAGCTAATCATAAAGGAACAGTCCTCCCAAAAATGAACATTCTGTCATTTATTCACTGTTATCATTCTGATTTTCTGTTTCCCATTTTTATCAGAGGAGCTAGACTTGTTTTGGAACAATTTTGGTTTACAGTATTTCTATGCGATAATACATGACAACAAAACTCACTCTGTCTTTATCATGGAGCATATCTGCATAGCAGGACCTGGGAAAGAGACACAGCAACCATTATCAGGACAGGTCCAGATCATTTACTCCCTGTCCCATGACAGGATATCACATGACTACAATTCGATTAAGTGTAATTGATAATCGAGCACTTTTACAACAACACACTTTTCACGTGTAAGAACAAAAATAGCAAGTCACTGTCAAGTATTTTCATCACGTCATTTTGATATGTTTATTTTTTTTAAACAATATAATTGATCACTTCTACAGAAACAGGCAAAGATCAGTTGTTGTCGACGCATGGTGATGTTACATGAGATGGTTTACACACCTCGCAATCTCCTGATGGTAATCATACTCCTCGCTTTCCTCAACCCAATCCAGCGCTCCGGTTGTTGGATTTGCACGACCGCAAAATGTCTTCATTGTCACTTCAGTTATACGTGAACAAACTTATATATTAATGTATTTTGTACTATAACGCCTAGATCGTTCACAAATAGATTAATCCAACATGATCTCGCTGGGCGCGGCCATGTTTTTTTTGTGTGAAGTCACGCCCCTAAGATCACGTGACCACTGAAGGCCGCTTCCCCTCAGCCGTTGCCAAAATTACATATACGATACTTTTAGTTTTTTTCCCCCACATATGTGTTATGCGTCGTGATAATAACACAGAAACAGATCACATACAAGTCAAAGTTACGATGTTAATTCAAGGTAAGTTACTTTGAAATGTCCTTGTCTTTGAAATGTTGGGCCACTTTTGAAGGTAGCTGGGCCATATTTTGTGTTGTTGAACATTATTTTGCTCTCACTTTATAATGTGTGGTTCCCTCCTCGTGGATTTGTGAAAAGATTGTAAAACATATCATAGTTGTTCTTTATAAATTGTGAAGCAATTGTTTGTATATTAAATTTCATGGTACATTTTATCACCAATATTTATAATAGCCTGAAATTTGATTCATTATTTTTTTAGCTGATGGTGTTGGCCCATTGATTGAGTGAAACCAAATTGGTGAATACCGCTAATCATCAAACATCGAAAATTATACCTTGATACATTTAAAAAAAAAATATTCCTCATTTTTATAGTCTGTTGTATTCAATGTACAGATCTACAGGCCCGATATTATGTCATGGTACAGTATATATTAATGTACATATTATATTAATGTACCATTGTATGTACATTTATTTACATTATTGGTTGTTAGTGTTATACCCTTGAATTAATTAATTTTTATGAATTGATGAATCAGTTTTATATATTTTTTCTTAATATGCGTTATTTTATTGACCAATAGTGAACCACAATATACACAGTGAACCACAATATACAAGTTTTAAAGCAATTGATTGAATGTCTTTGTGAATGCTATGTTTGGTAACATTAACTTTTTTATACATTTACATTGAAAAAATGATCACCCCTAAATATTTAAAAATACAGTGAGCCAGAATGTGCACTGCTTTCTCTTGTTTCTACAATACATGTTGGAGAACTAACAATATTCTTAAGTTTAATTTGTTTGTGCACTTTTATACATTTGTTGAGATCATGTAAATATTATTTGGGCACAGTATAATTTCAGACAGGACAGATCAGATAACGAGTAGGCTAGTCTTATTGAATACTGATGAATTAATAATGAATTTACTGTTTATTAGGCCGGATACAATTCAGTAGGGCTATTTCTCCTTGAGTGCTTCTCAAGTACATTTTGCAGTAGGCAGACAAAACTGTATGCTGGAAGAGGGCACAAGGATTTCTGTGAATATAGGGCGGTATCCTTGTGGTAAAGGTGGGGCGCTCTGCTCCAGAAAATCTAGTGCTGACTTCCGCACGTCTTTGGGTACATCCCCTCTTACATCCAACAGGACAGAGACATGCTCCTCACTGAAAAGACACACTTTATAAGTCTCTTGGCATAGATTAATCTCTGTATTACAAATGCATTTAGAAGATATGCTGGGTATACTTGGTTTGAAATCTCACCTTATATCAGGGTACTTGGCTACCAATACAGAAATCTCCAGTATTAGCATGTTTAGGTCTTTCAAATTGATTATGTCAGCCAGTGCAATTATCAAAGCTGTGGGATTCACCTCACCTATGGTCCCATCAATCTCCTTTAAATGTAAAAATGGCATTACATGAGTGAAATTCTCAGAGTAATTTCATTTCCACAAACGTATATAGACTTGTTCTTGTGTTGTTCCTAGAGTTTTGCTATCTGACCCAAGCCTGATAAGATCCAATAAATTGCTGGTTTTGTGCAAATTCAAGTCAGTTTCTCATGAATAGCTTCACTGTAAAAAAAAAAAAAAAAGTTGACCTAACTCAAAAAAAGAAGGCAACCTATCACATTCAACTTAAGTTAACTCAACTAGCAACCGACAACTTAAAAACTTTAGTTCATCTAATGAATAAAAGTCAGTCTATTGAGTGTTAAATGATCTGTCAGAGCAACCAAAGATTTTTTTACAATTTAGCAATGCTAATCTTTTTTAAAAAATCTTCTTTCTTTTAGATTTATGTTTATTTTCAAAGCCTACATAATATGGGTAGTATTTACCTCTTAAGACTAAAGGCAAACATTTATGCTGATAGACAAATGTATTAAACAAGTTGCAATGAGATGCACATATACAGTACCTCAGCACACGATTCTCAACCATGGTGAGGATCAACAAATTTTAAATCAGTAGAAATATGAACTCTGATCCACATGACAGTGACAACAGCAGCAGCAGCATAAATTAAGCAAGTAAAATTTAAAACAATAATAATATTTTAATAATTAACATAAAATATTTTTAAGCTGCAATGGATGCTGGGAACTTGTGCAATATTGTTCAATGTAAATTTGTTTGTTCAGATGACTCAATTTGAAAATTTGGGAGAACATTTTGATATGTTGTGAACAAATACTTGAGTATCTAAGTAAGGTAAACAAAACAACATTTGCTAGCGACATGATTAGAGTATTTTCGTTCGGTTCAACTGACTTCTACTAAAAATTCTTTGTTCAAGCTACTTTTTTACATTGGTTAGGATTTTTTACAGTGTTTGATTCAGGTTTGCAATTAATGAATAATTAGATTATTATTTGTTAATGTTTTTAATTTAACTCATTGTAAGCATTTGTTTCAGTCAAAGCTGAATCTATCTATCTGGGTGTACTTGCCAGAAGACTTGCTCCTAAACCACATAAAAATTCCCCCCAACATTAATGTAAATGTGTTTTCACCATGCTTTGAAGGTGGTCCCTCAGCTGCTGAGCATCCTGTGTCATTCGCTGGGCCAATTGGTTTCGCTCATCACTATTTCTGCAGACCAATCTCTTCTGCATCAGTGTACGGACATACTCAACAACAGTTAGCCATTGACATTCCTCCTTTAGCCTCTGTAGATAATGGAGATCACATGATGCAAAGGCTATTTGGGTGTCATTTTTCATTGTTGGTAAATATATTCACTCATTTTATTGTGTGGTCTGTCATTTCTAATGCCTGGTGTAAACACTAACCTGGCGACAAGGTTGCCGCACCCTGTTGTAAAGTTCACAGTGATGTTCTAAAACAACACACATATTTGGGGTTACTTCTCCCTGGTCCAGCCAGGTACGAGACAGGAGCTCCTGTAGATGAGGTTGCAACTCAAACAAGAGATGGTCCATGACTAAGCGACATGCCTTTTTCACAGCACGGTCCAGGGCAGCCAGAGGTCCAAGTGAAATGTGAGAATACCGGTTTGAAGGGAAGGAGCACAACTGCTGCTGCAGGCTTTCTGTGGAGGTTCTAGATGGGCATTTAAATCAGAGAATTACTGTTTACAAGTACCTCCAATGCACACAAAACAATTCAAAACGCACACATTTTCAAACAAACATCACATAAATACAGACATACTGTAAAAAGATACGTGTACACCATCTCACTTGAGGATGATGCAGTTGTTGATGCAGGCCAGGAGATAATGGAGGTAGAACTTGTTACTGTTTATGGATGAATCCCTGCGATGCTCCTTCCCAAATTCTATGATTGCATCTCGAAATCTGTTTAGATGTAGTGAGAGGAAAGTATAAAATGTTGGATATAATCAATAAGAGTTTTGATTTCCTGGTCTGAAAAAAATGATTAATTGAATTTACTAAATTTTTTTAAGGTAAGTGGTTGCAATCAATTTATTTTAGCTACATTTAAATAAACTAATTTTGTTGAAAGTTAGTAAACTAAATTTGTTTATTTAAATGTAGCTAAAATAAATTGATTGCAACCACTTACCTTAAAAAAATTTAGTAAATTCAATTAATCATTTTTTTCAGTGATTGCTAAATATACATACCGGCTGAGGAGGTTCTCCATCTCATAAAGCCCCATTTGGATTGTCTGGTCCCGCAGAGCTTCACTTATCATCAAAGCCACCCGTGCATTTTCTTCTAGCATCTAACAACCCAGACACCAGAGCAGTTCATATGTATCAGTGCCAATATCAAGCAAAATTTTGCTTATTGTAGATTAAGCCATTGCTTTTTTACCTGAGCAATGATGGTTGGAAGGCTGGTGTGATAGCAGCCTTCATGGTCAATATCAGGTTCCTGATCCCTCTGCCAGTCTGTCAGCTCCACCTCTAGAGCCTTGTGCATCCACTCTGAGACACTCTTCTACAAACAATCACAGTAAAATTTCTCAAGAACTTGTGGCCTGTTAATCCAGACAAGACAATGTAAATGTTTAAAAGTTTAGAGATTAAAACCCCTCCCTGGGTCTTACCCGAACTTTTTGGACATATTTGTTCTGCAGCTGCTCGAGACCTTCCTGGGAAATGAGAGGTCCCATGTCGCTGTTTAGCTCAGCTACAAGGGCTGGTTCACCCATCATCTCTGAGCTTAAAGAACAAGTTCTCATGTGTAGGACTTTCTGATTACCCATAGACCAAATTCTGATTGAAGCATAATCTTTACCTACCTGTTGTATATGTGCAGAACCCAGTTAAGAACAGCAAAGATTTCCCCACCCTCTAGCTCCCATCCACTAACCAGTCCAAGATGGTTCTGCAAGAACTGGTGGCAGAAGCGCAGATAAGCTCTTGTTAGACGATAGTGAGATGGAACACATTGTTCGAGAAAATGCCTCACTGTTGAAAGGTCTCCCATAATGCAATGCTGTAGAGCAGACAAGTGACTTGCAAGCCCTGGTCCACGAGTGTGCAAGTATGACACGCTACGGAAACGTGCTGACACTGCCTCCTCCATCACCTGACCAAATAGTAGAACAGGTACATATTAAGTGAATTTAAAAAAGCCTTTTTGCACTTATAATTTAGTTGTGTCATCTTACAAACAACTTTTTCCGGTACTTCTACCAATAGGAAACTTGCTTATCATCAAACCTTGAAGAAGCGGTCCCTCCAGAAACGTGGTCTCCCAGGGGGCATGGGTGTGTTCCGTCCTGATGTTGACCTCCGCTCCTCCAGAAACATCTGATCTAGTGCTTCTTCCCGCTCCACTATCCGTACAGCTGACACAAAAAGCGTGGGATTTTGACAAGCAAGTGACAACCCACTACCCACCACTGCCCAGAGCTCCTTGGCAAGGGCATCCACCAAGCGTCCAACACCTGAGAAATAATTCCGGACTAACTCCTCATCCTCGGAGGTAAACCCCGTCCCGGATGATCCCCGGGGTCCCTGGAGCTGCAGCAGTACCTCATCCTGCCAGCGTTCTAGTTCCATTAGTCGAGCATGAGCTTCCAATAGTCTCCGAGACTCCACTAGTCTCTCTGTCTCTAGCACCATACTCCGCACTGACATGAAAGAGATGACATAGCAAATGATAGCCCCACTGTACATACTTGGAGTGTAATCTTGCATTACTTTGGCAAACCTCAGTACTTGAAGGGATAGTTCACCCAAAAATGAAAATTCTGTCATCATTTACTCACCCTCAAGTAGTTCCAAACCTGTATGAATGTCTTTGTTCTGCTGAACACAAAGGAAGATATTATGAAGAATGTGGGAAACAGAGCAGTTCTGGGGCACCATTGACTTCCATAGTATTTTTTTTTTCCTACTATGGAAGTCAATGGTGCCCCAAAACAGCCTGGTTACAAACTTTCTTCAAAATATCTTCCTTTGTGTTCGGCAGGACAAAGAAATTCATACAGGTTTGGAACAGAATTTTGACAGAATTTTCATTTTTGGGTGAACTATCCCTTTAAGTGGGTGATAGATCTGTGTTAGAATTTAGCTAGCTATTTATAAACATGACCTTAATAGCGATTTTGTTGAAAGAAAGAAAAAACTTAATTGGAGTCCAAAACATTTTACACTATCCATGTTTTTCTTGCTGTAAAAATGGGCATGGTCATTTGTAAATTCTATGGGTATAGCTTCCGGTCTCATCCGCGTCCAGCTATTTTTAGCTGTACAAAACAGTTTGTTTTGCTGCTTGATATTGAAAATCTGTGTGTCTTACGATATTATTTTAATGTATTATCTTAAATATGAACACACTGGTTTGTAGTGCAAACAGTTTTACCGTTTACTGCACCTTGTTATTCTTCTCGTTATTTATCTAGGCCTATAACGGCTAATGAACCGGAAGTCTCACCCATAGGCTTACTTCCGCGTTGAAGAAAAAGGTGGATAGTGCCATAGTGGGGATGCAGTGTGAATAAATTATTAATGACCACACTTTGGAATGCAGTGACTCATAAAATTTAACTTGCTTAGCTAGAAGTGCTTGTTTTCAAGTACTTTTATGTACTTGAGAATTTTGGCTCTACGGCAGTGGTGTCCAATACTGCTCCTGGAGGGTCGCTGTCCTACAGAGTTTAGCTCCATCATCAATTTAAAAACACAACTGATCCAAGGTGATCAAGGTCTTCAGGAATACTAGAAATGTTCAGGCATGTATGTTGAGACAAGTTGGACCTAAACTCTTGAGGATTTTGGGCTCCAAGACAAGGATTGGACACCCCTGTGCACTGAAAAGGGCAGGGAATCACTAACCTTTATAGAGACGTGGTAGGTTACTAACTGCAGCAAGGAGCTGGCAGTGAGAGACAGAAATATCCCGAAGTGTCTCCAGTGTAGTTACTTCTTCAGAATTTTTCCTGGACTCCAAGTCAGCCTTATGCAAGTCATGAGACACTTCTCTCAACTCAGCTCGTGCCTCTCGCAATTGACCAAGACCCCAGTCGACACCTTCCAGGTAGGACTGTACAACTGACTTAAGAAAAATGCAAGTGAGCAGATTACTTTTCTTGCAGACTTGGTTGGGCAAATACTTTTTAGAGGCATTCTAATTGAAGTGAAATAATGATCACTACTTACCTTTAACCTTGAATGAATCGATGCAGTTCGTTGACTCTCCCTTTTCCTGTATTGTCCAAGTCTCTCCAGATGCTCTGGACGACAAAAGACACCTGAGGCCCATTTCAGTGCTGCACCCCGAGCCAAACACTCGGCTCTCTCCAGCTCTGGCCACACCTCGACTGGAACAAGGGCATCTGTCAGTCAAAATGCAGAAAAAAATAAGTAGTCCATATGCTACTGAGCCAAATGAGTTAAGCCAACAGCATAGAAAAATCCAATGAATTGTGTAGCTGTTCAGCTGCAATGTTAAACGAAGTTATTGCTGATTGTGTAAAAGAATGCATACTTTTTTGAGTGAGAGAGAGTTTTCTCTGACTTGCACAATGAATGACTTTAACAGTGAAAGTCTTCATTTTTCCTGGTGTTCCTGGGACAGAGATTATTTAAACCAGCAAAAGGCTAAATCTAAAAAGTTTGACTTCAGTAAAGTCTTAAGCTCAGCAGATTGATCTCTTCTCCAAAGAATGACTCAGTGATGTGCTGACCGTTTCGAGGTCTGAAGTTTCAAAATTTCCATTTCATATTCCTCAATCCCTTGAGTGCTCAAGAACTGAAACACCCACGGGAAAGTATGTAAGAATACAATTACTCAGAAACAGCTTCAGGGCAGAAACTGCATGTTTTTACCCCCTCCTTGATAAATGAGAGCATCATTCAAAACAGTCTCAGAGTTCATAATGCAGAGACCAAGTGTAAGTGCTAAAGTTGAAGAACAGTGTTGTGAGACTGATTCAATATGTCATTAAGCTGTGTTGCTGTGCTGTCATTAATTTTGCCACGGTAACAGTGACTTCTCTAATTGGTGGTTCTTTCTTCAGGATTGTGGGTAGTGTAGTACTTCACTGGGAATTCGGCCAAAACCACCAACGATTTATGGCTTGCAGAAGAACCATATACCATCAATTAAAGACTGCAGAGGTTGTTGTAGGTATGTCCTAAAAGTTTATAAATAAAAGTTTTTAGTTTTTTTTTTTTTACTTACAGACCTCGCTAATGTATATACTTTTTTTAATATATATTTTTGCATGATATTAGCTCCTTGATACCCTGTGTTTGGGTTTATTCCCTTATTGGAGAGCATTTTTGCACAGCATTGTATTGGATTTTGTATATGTTACATTGTGCATTATGACAAGGCCTTGTTGTTAATTTCCTGTCATGCTGAAATGCGTGTGTTTGACCAAATTTAAAGTCCTTCCACCCATAGTTGTTTGTATATATATATATATATTACACATACACAGGATGGGGGTAGGGGGTCAATTATGTAGTGTTCCCCTGGCAGAAACATTTATGCTGCTAATATTGAATTTCATTACATTTCTTTCATTCTTTCTAGTTTATGTAAATATACATAGATTTCTCTACCAGTGCAATATTATGACATTATAAACAAACGCTTTCCAGATGCCTCTCCTCATTGAAAACAAACAGAAAGGATGCGTACCTTCACGATTGTCTTGGCCATTCTTATCTCCGTCTGACATTTAGGCTTGTTGTTCCACCGTCCACCGTTCCGCCACTAAGAGACTGCCCTGCCCAGAGGGCCTACTCAGTGTCGCCAGATAGAGCAATCAGCAGAGACAGAGAGAGTAACGAGGACGAAGAGAGAGGGTACATACCCACTTCACCGCCAGCCTTCCTCTCCCAGACACATCCTCTGCTCAGAGGCCGGCAGGAAGGGAATGGAGGAAGGGAGAGAGCGCAAGAGGGACGGAGGGAAAGCGGGCACTCCGCCCTCTAAATGATCCAGATGGTGAGCGGTGAGTGTGGGGGTGGCCTTCATGTGCAACAGTGCCTCTCTGTGTCTGAGGTAGTTATAATCCAGTATTTTTAAAGGAAGTGCTTGGGATAATCGAACAAAGGTTTTACGCAGCTTTGACAGAGTCATAGGCAATCATTTGTATTGTTCCAGAAAGTTCTTACCAATGTCCTGTGATTGCTCACAGCTGCTGGTTGTAGAGCAAACATGAGAGGAATCTAAGTTCAGAGGCCCCTTAATGAATGTGTTTATTTGTATAAGTGTCGTGGCCTGTGACTTACTCCATGACTGTGTTTACATCTGTCTCTGGTCTCTGCCAAACATGCACTACAAACATGACTAAATTAAGTCGTAGTACACACAACTGTTGGTGAAGATGTGTTGAAATGGATTCTGATGTAAGTTTATACATAAATAGACTATAATTATTCAGCTCTCTGGAATGCTTTGTTCTCATTGGTCAGTTGCAGCTTTCTGCAGTTTAAATTTTATAATTGACCATTGTCACGGTTCATAAATTCATGGGCTCCTTCTCGTCTCGTGTAACTGTTGTATTGTGTGTGTGGTGTGTGTTAGTGGGCGTTACCGCTTCATTCCGGCAGATCAGCGATCCAGCTGATCTCATTCATCATCACCAGCTGCAGCTCATTTACACACCTATAAAGCCTCACTACATTTTCCTCTCTTTGTCAGATCGTTGTCTATGTCTCTCGTGTGTGATCCTGTTCCTGCTGGTATTCCTGTTCGTGTTCCCGTTCCTGTTTCTCGTTCACTGGATTACGTCTTCACCTGGATCATCGTTCGGTTTCACTTCACGTCACGGACATCATCGCTGACCATCTAGTCCCTGTGTCACCAGTTGCTCACCTCCTCGGACACTTTCTCTTCACATTATAATAAACCTGAGTTTTTACTTGCATCTTTGCTTCCGTCCATTTTGTAAGCATGACAGAACGATCTGACCAAGCTAAGGAAGCAGCAAGTAATCCGTCACCATTAGAAGCATTTGTCAGCACCAGCATTCAACGTATGGACCATCAAGAGAGGAATCTCAACGACACAGCGAGAGCAGTTCAAGCGTTGGTGACACAGGTGTCTGAGCTCACCCAACAGCTTCAACTTCTGCGAGGTCCCGCTGCGCCGCCCACACCGGTCGTTCCTCTTCCTCCGTCGGACAACGCTTCACAGTCAGAGCCCCGCCTTCCAGTACCAGAGTCTTACGCAGGTGAGCCTAATTTTTGCAGAGCGTTTTTAACTCGCTGCTCGATGCATTTCTCCCTGCAACCCAGGACTTTCTCCAGCGAATCTGCCAAGGTCGCGTTCGTGCTCACACTTCTGACTGGGAAGGCGGCGTTATGGGGGACGGCGGTGTGGGAGAGACAAGATCGCTGCTGTACCTCGTTCCAGACACTCTCCGACGAAATGAGAAGGGTCTTCGATCGTGCTAGCACCGGGAGAGAGGCGGCCCGCATACTAGCGGAGCTCAAGCAGGGAGAGAGATCAGTCTCCGACTATTCGATTGAGTTCCGGACTCTAGCGGTAGAGTGTCAGTGGAACGAGGAGGCGCAGTGGGACATGTTCCTGCATGGGTTGGCTGACCGCATCCAGAGGGAGATCTACGCCCTGGACCTGCCCACGTCCCTCAACGGATTGATAGAACTGGCTCTTCGAGTAGACGCACGACTATCTCGGATCGAGCGACGGAGGCTGCCCAGTCGAGGGGCAGGAGGAGCCATGAGTCAGCGGCCCAGCGGCGGGGATGCGGCCAGCCCCGTCTACGATCCCGAGCCCATGCAGGTTGGGCGAGCTCGGCTTACTCGGGAGGAGAAGGAGAGGCGGAGATCCCAAGGGCTCTGTCTGTACTGTGGAGCGTCGGGACATTTTGCCTTCAACTGTCCAGCAAAAGGGCAAGCCTGGCAGTAAGCATGAGGCTACTGTCGGGTGGGATCCCCGCCGAGAAGACCTCATCTACATCTACACTCCTCCCAGTAAGACTAAGATGGTCAGCCAACGAACACGACTGTCAAGCACTGGTGGACTCTGGGGCCGAAGGTAACTTCATGGATTATTCATTTGCACACAAGTTTCAAGTTCCCCTCTTTCCACTCACCCGCAAGATTGAAGTTCATGCACTCAACGGCCAAGACTTACCCAACATAACACTCACCACCGGACCCATCACGCTTGTCACGTCAGGCAACCATATTGAGACCCTTTCATTCTATATACTGAACTCCTCCCTCACACCCATTGTTCTAGGACACCCCTGGCTCATCACCCATAACCCCAAGATAGACTGGCAACAACGAGCAGTAGTGGAGTGGAGCACTAAATGTCATGAGTCCTGTCTTGTCTCTGCCTGTTCGTCTGTTTCTGTCTCTGTGTTTCAGGAGGAGCCAGTGGATTTATCTAACGTGCCCGCAGAGTACCAGGACTTGAAGGAGGTGTTCAGTAAGTCTCGGGCTGCGTCTCTTCCTCCGCACCGTCCCTATGACTGTGCAATAGATTTACTACCAGGTACGACTCCGCCTAAAGGCAAATTATATTCGCTTTCTGTTCCAGAGAGGGGGGCCATGGAGAAATATATTTCTGATTCTTTAGCGACGGGGTTCATCCGCCCTTCCTCTTCTCCAGCGGGGGCGGGGTTTTTTTTTGTGGGGAAGAAGGACGGATCTCTGCGACCTTGTATTGATTACCGAGGGTTGAACAGCATCACGGTAAAGAATACTTATCCTTTGCCGTTGATGTCTTCAGCCTTCGAGAGGTTGCAGGGAGCGACTATCTTCACTAAATTGGACTTACGTAATGCTTATCATTTGGTCCGCATCAGGAAGGGGGATGAGTGGAAGACTGCCTTTAACACCCCCAGGGGGCACTTTGAATACTTGGTCATGCCTTTCGGGTTGTCCAACTCCCCAGCAGTCTTCCAAGCACTCGTCAACGACGTGCTGCGAGATATGGTTGACCAGTTCATATATGTCTACCTGGATGACATATTGATTTTTTCATCATCTCTCCAGGAACACGTGCAGCACGTCCGGCGAGTGCTCCAGAGGTTGCTAGAGAATGGGCTTTTTGTCAAGGCGGAGAAATGCGATTTTCATGCACAGTCTGTTCCTTTCCTAGGTTACATTGTGTCGGCTGAGGGAATACGCATGGATCCTGAGAAGGTTAAGGCTGTAGTAGAGTGGCCAAGTCCAGATTCCCGTAAGGCCCTACAGCGGTTTCTGGGGTTCGCCAATTTCTACAGACGGTTTATTCGTAACTTCAGCCAACTAGCCTCACCTCTGACCGCCTTGACTTCCCCCAGAACGACGTTCAGGTGGTCAGACGCAGCTGAGGCTGCGTTTGCCAAACTCAAGAGCTGCTTTGTTTCGGCTCCCATCCTGATTACCCCTGATCCTTCACGTCAGTTCGTGGTGGAGGTCGATGCGTCAGAGGTGGGGGTAGGTGCAGTGATATCCCAGCGTTCTCCCACAGACGACAGAGTGCACCCTTGCGCGTTTTTGTCCCACCGTCTGTCCCCTGCCGAACGCAATTATGACATTGGTAACAGAGAGTTGTTGGCAGTCAAGTTAGCGTTGGAGGAATGGCGCCACTGGTTAGAAGGGTCGGGGGTACCTTTTATCGTCTGGACCGACCACAAGAATCTGGAATACATTAAGACTGCCAAAAGATTGAACTCCAGGCAGGCTCGGTGGGCACTTTTTTTCGGACGTTTTGATTTTACTCTCTCGTACCGCCCAGGCTCCAAGAACATCAAGCCTGATTCTTTATCGCGCATTTTTGACCGTTCCGAACGCCTGTCTACTCCCGAGTGCATTTTACCCGAGAATCTATTTGTCTCCACACTCGTATGGGAGGTCGAATCGAAGGTCAAGACGGCCTTAGAAGGGGTAACGCCTCCGGTCGGTTGCCCACCGAATCGTTTGTTTGTGCCGGAGGGATTAAGGTCTGACGTTATTCAGTGGGGGCATTGTTCCAACGTGGCTTGTCATCCTGGAGTTAGTCGCACCAAGTTTCTGGTCAAGCAACGATTCTGGTGGCCACGTATGGCTCATGACGTTCACAATTTTGTGTTGGCTTGCTCAGTTTGTGCCATTGGCAAGACTTCCAATCGACCCCCTGATGGGCTACTTCAACCGCTGCCAGTCCCTTCGAGACCCTGGTCCCACATTTCGCTAGATTTGTTACCGCCCTCCCACCCTCCCAGGGTAACACGGTAGTTTTGACCGTGGTGGACCGGTTCTCGAAGGCGGCCCATTTCATTCCCTTGCCCAAATTACCCTCAGCCAAGGAGACAGCGTTGACCGTCGTTAACCACGTCTTTCGCTTACATGGCCTCCCGACAGACGTGGTTTCTGACAGAGGACCCCAATTTGTGTCCAAATTTTGGCGAGAATTTTGCAAACTATTGGGGGCGACTGTTAGCCTGTCCTCAGGGTTTCATCCCCAGAGCAATGGTCAAACTGAGAGAGCCAATCAGGATCTGGAGAGAACGTTGCGATGTCTGGTCTCCAAGAATCCTTCCTCATGGAGCCAGCAACTGTCTATGGTGGAGTACGCCCACAATTCGTTACCAGTGTCATCTACGGGCCTATCTCCGTTTGAGTGTAGCGTAGGTTACCAGCCACCAATCTTTCCTAGTCTGGAGTCCGAAGTCGCGGTCTCCTCCGCTCACGCCTTCGTCCAGAGGTGTCATCGCACTTGGACTAGAGCCCGCGAGACTCTACTCCAAGTGGGAGCGCGCACCAAGGCCAAAGCCGATCGCCACCGGTCTAGGCCTCCCGTTTACGTCGCTGGTCAAAAAGTGTGGCTTTCTACCAAGAACATTCCTCTCCGCTCCGTTTCTAATAAACTTGCTCCAAAATTTATCGGCCCGTTTACTGTCACCAAGATCATTAGTCCGGTGGCAGTCCGCCTCAACCTCCCTCCAGTGTACAGGAGAATTCATCCCGTGTTTCATGTATCCAAAGTCAAGCCCGTGTTTTATTCTCGAATTAATCCGCCAGCCCCGGTTCCCCCACCGCCGCGACTCGTAGAAGGGGAACCATCATATTCGGTAAATCGTATTCTGGACACAAGGCGGAGGGGACGCGGAGTCCAGTACTTGGTGGACTGGGAAGGTTACGGTCCGGAGGAGAGAAGTTGGGTGCCTGCCAGAGACATTCTGGATCACTCCCTTATTGACGATTACAATCAACAGGTAAGGGAGTCTAGGGACGCCAGGGGGCGTTCCTAGGAGGGGGGGTACTGTCACGGTTCATAAATTCATGGGCTCCTTCTCGTCTCGTGTAACTGTTGTATTGTGTGTGTGGTGTGTGTTAGTGGGCGTTACCGCTTCATTCCGGCAGATCAGCGATCCAGCTGATCTCATTCATCATCACCAGCTGCAGCTCATTTACACACCTATAAAGCCTCACTACATTTTCCTCTCTTTGTCAGATCGTTGTCTATGTCTCTCGTGTGTGATCCTGTTCCTGCTGGTATTCCTGTTCGTGTTCCCGTTCCTGTTTCTCGTTCACTGGATTACGTCTTCACCTGGATCATCGTTCGGTTTCACTTCACGTCACGGACATCATCGCTGACCATCTAGTCCCTGTGTCACCAGTTGCTCACCTCCTCGGACACTTTCTCTTCACATTATAATAAACCTGAGTTTTTACTTGCATCTTTGCTTCCGTCCATTTTGTAAGCATGACAACCATAGCCCACATTTTTCATGTCTCACATTTCACTCATTCGTGTCACTCTTTTACTGTAATTCAAATAAATATTCAATGTCCATTTATTCATTTATTTGGTTTACTGCTGTAAATAATGTACAATTAGTTGGTTGATATTGCTAAATAACCCCCTTCAGAAAGATATTTGACCAGCTGACTATACATTATTCATTACTTTAATTTACATCTAGCTGATTCAGATTCTTCTGTAGTTATTGACAGTTTGCAAACCTTCTAAGGCAAAATTTGAAGGATTTGTCTTTTAGTGTTTTTCCTTAGTAGCAGTATATGCTAAAGATAGCTGGTGACTAGACTTTGTTGTCTTTGCAGAGCACCATAATAACCAGAGGACTGTGACAGACTAACAGAGCTTTTCCGCTGAGGCTAATAGTTCCCTCTGGACTGAAATGTGGGGTGATGTAGCTTTCTCATAGAAGGGTGGAGATGCATCTTTTATAACTACAGAGCAAATGTATATAGGAAATACAAAAGGGTGACCTCTGCCAGTTTCTCTATATCTTTTCCACCCCCTTTATTTATTGATGTATTATCAGTTGAGGGATATGCAGCTGTGTGTTTTGTGGTCACCCTCCCCTATCACCACCCAACCGATCGAAGGGAACGGGAAGTCTATTTCAGAAGTAGTCATCCAAACACAGGGAGGACTTCCTGTCTGACATTCCTGACCTTGGCTGACTTCCTGTTTCTCCTCAGCAATCCCAGACATGGACGGACAAATGTACACTTTATGACATTTTGTGAGTTTAATTAAGGATAAAATTGAATTGTTTTGTCAAATCGAAGGCAAGTTTAAGAGATTTTCAGTTGCGTGAAAACAAGGAATCTTATTTGTAATTTGTGGCCTAAGTGTATGTGAAATATGTCTGTCTTTAAAGAACAATTCACAATGTCCAGTGGAATTCCAAGTGCTTCAGAGCAAATGCTTCACATTCCAGCTTTTTTAAATTTGTGCTCTGGTCAGGGTTTGGGTGGTGGCCATGGTTAGGATTTTGTCTAAAGATGAGGTTAGTTTTTGTGGAGCATTTTAGAATGTTCCAGATGTAATGACATTTTGTCTTAAGATTTGGCAAACAAAATCTTAATATATCCATTATACTCTAGATTAGGTATATGGTATGAAAAAAAGTGGTTCTTAAAAATACATTACAAACTTCGTTTTGCGCTTCCTTTTACAATTCTTCTAAGTTTCAATGTTTTGTGAAACATTTTAAAGATATAAAACTTAAGTTTTTGCATCGAGCACAAACCAAGTAATTCAACATCCACAAATGTGCATAAACTCAAAAGCAATCAAATAAAAGGATGAAGAGAGCAGATTGTGTTGAGGGGAAAAATCTTTGATTTATAGGCCACGAAAAGTACTCCAAAAAAGTGACAAAATGTTTTAGAGTTACTCCATCTGGCTACCCTCTGAATAAAAGATTTTGTAAGTAAAAGATTTGTTTCTTAAACATTGCTTTTGACATAACACAGCTATGGAGTTAATTTCTGGTTCTTGATGTGGAGTACACATTTGTTTATGATCCTGTTTATGCTCTAAGTACTTATTTGCACTTGCAGACATCTACATTAAAGTAGTAAAAAGCGATATATGTTATTACATTTTCCCACCTTTTGATATGTGCTGTTGGAGAGACATACCGGGACACTGGGGTTCGGGGTTATGTAAAAACATGAGCTTGCATTTAACTAATTTTAGAAGGAAATCTAGTAGGCTAAGCCTATAAAAACAGAATAATTCTTAAAACATATTTCATTTTCAATTCATTTACAACTCTAGATAGACATAATAAGCTAGTTTGAATTATTCACTCCTGTGGTTGACACCCAAAACTATGTAGGTTCCTATGAGCAAACCTCTGCTTCCATGCAGTAAAGCCTGGGCTTTGATTGGCTCATTTAAAGTTGGGGAACACATTTGACTGCCAACAGCAAGCGTTGCCATATTTTAATGTCATTCAAGGGTGTTAGAATGAGCAGGAGATTAGATGGGGGCCCCTAATTATTTTGGCTTTAGTTCTGGATTAACCCTCTGTTCTGTCGACTTCAATTCACACTCGCCGTTTGATGAAATGTGAACTGACATAAATTCCGCGGCTCACTTTCAATCCGATTATGCAGTTAAATCCCCGCAGTTCGAACCCAAGCAAGAGACTCTGGCGGGTCCCTATTCTCCCGCTCCTCCGAAGCCCTGACAGCTCCTCCCCGAAACACAGGGACCCACGCTACCTCCTCACAGGACCCACGCTACACTCTTAACCCCACATGAATAGAGCCTATTCAGCGAGGTAACGCTCAAGCACAACCTAAATATTGTTTTATGAGCAGCAAATAGGTGGCACCTCCAAAATAATACTCGTTTCTTAAATTCCCATCGTTCCTGGTCTTTTCTAGGGAGGAATAGCGCCTTGTTACAATGACCGGGCTTGTGTTGTTGGCCACATTTGGAACAAGAGGAACACAAGAAACCGACATACCATTGAAAACGTTTAAATGCATAGCGTTAATTCGCCTCAGGTTGCGGAACACAATCAATTTTAAAACGGTGCAATAGAGTTGAAATGACATGGTGTTTAGCGTTTTTCTCAAGGGAACAGTTTTGTTTTGGCCGCGCGAGAGATTATTTGCTTACTTACAAGCACACTGAATAGCGCGTTAAATCTTAATATTTATGAGAATGAGAAGTGTTTTAAAATCTAATTTAAATCATATCTGCCAAGTTTCTACTAATGTTAGCTTTATATTCATGTTTGTTTCAGTGTATTTTCAGCAACAAAACAACATTTCATCATGAATATGAAAAAAACTTTTATCAGAATTACGTAACGTCTAACCTGAACCAAATATTATTAATTTCCTTTAGTTATCTAGCCTATCTACAGTGATTCGTTCGTTTTCCGTGACGGTTTTGTTGTTTTTTTGCACTTTAACTCTTTGAACTTATCTGAACATTACAAATGAACAATTAAAACCAATTATAAATTATTGTTATCCCACCGAAAGTGTTTTTCCCCCAAATAAGCCTGAAAGGAGTGGTAAAATCCATCCCCATCAAATCTTAAAACAATAATACACTAATATGAAAACGTCCGCACGGTACGTATAGGATTCGCCTATATCAAGTTTCGTTTGGCCTCCAGCAGAGGGCGATGTCAGCGCGGATCCTGCAGAGAAAGCCTTTTGAATTCATATTCTTATACCATCTATTCTAAGACTATTTAAGTGGGGTTTCCCATGAATTTGCAATGCATTTTCACAGTAATTACGATCACACGGATCTGAATAATAAATAGTTCATTCTCACACAGCTATAGTTGCTTCATGAAGTAAAAAGGCTGGCTTTAGGTTGACATTAAATGTAAATTTTTTATTAATATGATTGTACAACATTGTTCAACAGAATACAGTTTTTGTTTACTGACTTTAATGTAAATTTTAGCACTCCTACATAGGTTACTTTATTTAACAGTCATAAACTTAACTAGATATTACAGTGGTATCTTGATACTGAAATATTTTAATTCTCAGAAAAATAGACTTATTTCAATCTATTTTTAGTCTATGGTCTTGTTACATTACTAAATTTCTTTGAAATTGTATTATGTTTTGTGCCATGTTTTTCTAGAGTTTACAATTAAAAGATTTAATATTTTTGTACTTTATTGAACCCTCTCTCTCTCTCTCTCTCTCTCTCTCTATCTATATATATATGCTATAAAACAATTGTTGGATCATTGTTCTGTCCAGGTGAATGAAATTGCTGTTAGCATGTGATTTTACTTGAGTTCCTGCAGTACATGCTGTTTTAATGCCTTAAACTGATTGGCTCACAGGATATTCACAGTCAGCTGGGTTCAGACATGAAAAAAATGACATTTTATCAGTGTAAATGATACATCAGTTTAATTTCCCTTTTTCTGGTGAAATAGTTCTAGACTTGTTTCGTTAAGATTTTCTTTGCAAACCCGGCTGCCTTCACAATTGCACATAAATATGTAGCGAGTTTCACTAAAAACTTTTGCAAGCTTCAACATTCCACTTTGTTTCCCTCTGAGGAATGTTTTGCCGAATCTAACATTCTTGAGTTGTCCTCTTCAAACAAGTCCAGTGATTTTCCCAGGAGTAAGAAAGAGAGCATTGAAATCTCCAAATTGGTATGGACCTCACCAACTCCCCAAAGCCTCTTTGGCAAATCTCTGTTTGATTTTACTCTCCTGTTTGCCGTTGCAAAATCTTTCTTTTGTTGTGTCTGGATAAGCTTAATGACTTCTTTAACTTGGTAACGCAGCTTCCAAAGCAAGAGAAAGCAGGGAAATCTATAAGATGGATGCTTTCATAGAGGAACTGTTCTTATCAGGTAGAATCCAGACTTCTTTGCATGTGGATGTAAAAACATGACATCTATGCAACTGAGTTTAAGGTTTCCAGGTGTGTTCCAGGTTGTGTTGAGTACACAGTGTGGACCCACCACAGCACAATTCAGGGAAGCAAACATGACCACAAATGCCTGTATTAAGGGATCAATCAGGGTCTGAATGGACCAGCATTAACTGGGCTCCTAATTCTGGTTTACTAACACCTGTAATAACTATCAAACAAGTGGTAATCTCATAAGCCCCCATGTCATTTACATATTCCTCATTAGCTTGTTCAAACCTGAAGGATGCACTTTCTCTCTGTTGGCGGTCTCAACTCCTGCACTCTGACTGCTTGGGTGGTTTGGTGGCTAAGTGACCGGTCTGAATGTGATATGTATATGTATGTAAGGGATTATCTGTATTAGCATCAGCGTTTACCAACGTGGCCATATTCTTAACATGGCTCTGGATAATTGGAATGGGAGGAGAAGATGGCTGATCTATTAGTTCATTCTGTTTGCTTAGTGGATGGGTCGCTCCGTTCCTCAATTTTACCACTCGGGAACGTTTTTGTGGAAAGGGTGCGTACGTGTGCACGAGGACTTCTTTATGCTTACTAAACCTAAGAAGATTCCGCTACAAAGCAAATGCCTTGAAGTCTTAGCATGGCTCGCACATAGTATCGGGAGTTAGACCAAATACTGTGGATTTTTCAAGTGACTCTTGAAGGGAATGACCCAATCAGACCACACAATCTGTGAGAGAGAGATCTTTGAAATCCATAAACACCTTGAAAAGCCCCATTCTTGTGCCGATAATGCTGTGCTTTCGAAGCTCGCCATCAAATGTGCCGAAAAATACTTCAAAGAAAATTGAAATGTAACAAATTCTGTCAGGGTAGAAAAGGATAAGGCTCTAAATGGAGTTCATTTTGCCTGCATTGTGTTTTTTTCTTTCTTTCTTTTTTGCTTTGGTTTGGTTGGTTTTCTTAAACAGCTGACTGAACATCTGTACTGGAATTCCGATCAGCACAGATCAGCATCAGCAGATTAGATCTAATATTGCAATGTGAATATAATATAATATAATATAATTAGTGCTGTCAAATGATTAATCTCGATTTATCGCATCCAAAATAAAAGTTTTTGTTTGCATTATATGTGTGTGTTCTGTGTATATTTATTATGTATATATAAATACACACACATACAGTATATATTTTGAAAATATTTACATGTATTTACATGTCTATACTTATATTCATATAATGTATATTATAAATAAATATATTTAATATATAAAAATAACATATTTTTCTGAAATATATGCATGCATGTGTGTGTATTTATATACACATAATAAATATACACAGAACACACAAATATATTATGCAAACAAAAACTTTATAGCTTTAACAGCACTAAATATAATATAATAACAAATTAAATAGTTTTATTATAGTTCATACAATGTTAATTATATAATTTTTACTCTAAAAGCAAAAGAATGAGGATAAAAGAAAACCTTGTAAAATGTTTAATATTTATGAAATATTTTTAAATAAAATTTTTGTATTGTATTAACATATATATTTATCTAACAATCCGAAATATGTATTTAAATATATTTTTATTCATTCATATTTAAATATTTATCATATTTAAATTATATATATATATATATATATATGTGTGTGTGTGTGTAAATATCATATTATATTTAATATAGCATTTATATAATATATATAGTAAATTATATAATATTAATTATATAAAAATTAAGATATAACAAATTTATTTAGTTTATATTAAAATATGTACTGAAATGATATCTAATATTAATTTTATTGTATTAGCTTATGTTTAATCTAACTGAATATAATAATTTAATATTTAATTACAATATAGCTATAATATATAATTATACATTAAATGTTCTAATGTGAAAGTGTTTTATACATAAAAACTGTAAAATGTAAAAACAGCTTTTTGTTGGTGCTTATCTCTAAAGTATAGTATTGTCCAAATTTGCCTTTTCCATAATATTTCTCCAAATGACATCAGGTTGAATAGCTCACACAAACCAAAGCAGCTGTTAACTAGTCTTCCTGACTAGTCAGTACTGCCAACCCGATCTCACAGCAATTCGTACATATTTTACGAGGTGGCTCATTGAATGTGGTCGTACGAATTTGTAATTTGTTTTTAAAAAATTGTCCGTATTTTACAAGGTGACAAATTCGTACAAAGGACCACCCCTAACCCCGCCTCTAAACCATCCCGTTATACAAATCATACAAAATCGTGAGTGAGTTTACGAATTCGTATGAATTAGCCACAACGTAAAATATGTACAAAATTGGTCATGAGAGAGCCTTGGTACTGCTCTCTGTGTTTTATGGTCCCAATATCTGCATTGTTTTGACCACTTCATATCAAGACCCCTGGATTCTGGCCCACTTAACCCGTCTGCTTCTTTCTCTTTAGCCATAGGGATGGAGTACTGGGGCTTCTGGTCCTGACAGGGGGCAACTCAACCAGTGAAGAATGGTCCAGGCAGCTGGTGTGACTAAGCCATGGCTTGTAAGGATGGGGCGGAGTGGTGTAGACTGTGAAGGCAGGGAGGGAGGTAAGGCGGATGGGGAGGGGGGCACCATCAGGCTCTCCGCAGTAAACAGTGTCTTTACATCGCACCAACTGTTCACATTTTCAACGCCGACCCCCTTTTTTCTTCTTCCTGCCAGAGCTTTGTTAACAAAACAGTTTACTAAGCGCTGGTAAAACATGTGGTTAATAAAGTGCAGAGGATGCCTTCAAAAGTCCTATGCAGTCCATATGGACCACACCAAGCATCCGTATTGTCCTCCTGTCATTAAGCTACTTAACAGGCCCTAACTGCATTAGATCACTAGAAAATAACAGCACATGCTCAACCTGATGCTTCTGTCGCTAAAATGCCATAATAGCACCCAGAAGCTTTTTACTTTACAGCTTCTTTTTAGGCATTTCTGGGCATATCAAACCTCTATATTTCACACTCGGTCTTAGCTATGATTTGCTCATTTGTTGAGTGTCAAAATGGCTGAACATGAGGTTGTGATCTGTTAAGGGTATAGTTGACCTTACAATGAAAACTGTTAGCATCTTTTTAGGCATAATATCCCAAAGCCAAAATTGTATTTATTGGGTTGTTTCTACTACATTTTTGTACTTTTTTGTACATTTTTTTTTAAAGAAAATTTTTAGGCATTTTTGGGCATCACAAGTGACTATATTTCAAACTTAATCTTAGCTAAGATTTGCCTATTTGTTGAGTGTCAAAATAGCTGAAAATAATGTCATGAGCTCTGAACCAATGAAAATTCTGTCATTATTATTGAACAGTAAAGTCCAAACAACACTGGACCCCATTGACTTTCACTGCACAGAAAAAAAATAAAAATAAGATAATTTCTTCTGTGGAGCGATACAAATTTGGAATGACATGAGATCATGAGTAAATGATGGCTGAATTTTCTTTTTATATCTCTTTAATAGTAGTTTACAGAATGGATTTTGCTAAATAGGTGTTTATTTTTTTTCTTCTTAAAATAATATGTAGAATAAAATATATATATATATATATATATATATATATATATATATATATATATATATATATATATATATATATATATAAAAAAAAATATATATATATATATTCTTTTAAAAAAATTAAGAAGTTATAGTTATAGAAGAGAGTCACAATAAGCACAGTGGTATTGTATCAATATTGTACCAGCAAGCAAAATGTAAAATATGACATAAAATGAATACATCAAAAACAGAAAATGTATCCCTTCGCTTATGCTGAAATATTAGCCGTTACATAACAGAAAATGAACCCATTGAAACACTGTCTGCACAACTAAGTGTTCTGCTGCACTTGTAATGATATGACTAGTGATATAATGTGACTTCTAACTAGATCATCTTTTCCTTATTCACACAGTAAGATACCCTGGGGAGCTGACAATAGATCCTTTGAGAGAGGAAGGGAGGTCTGCACTGGCCAAAGGTTAAACAGGGCTTTTGGCTGGTGATAAATCACTATTAAATGAGGCCTGCATTGCGGCGCATTGTCGTTGCTCACTTTCAAACCCATTACCTTCTGGTTGTAAAGCTGACACAGCTAATGAACTGACTGCTTTGAACTGGGGCCACAATATTGACTGGTTGCATGGGGCAGATGTCTCAAGTCAAGCGACTAGTAAATGTACATTTGATTAAGAAAGACTCTTCGGGTCTTTGGGGGTGGAGGTATTCTGAGGGGGTGAGGCTGCTTGGATAGCATGGGGCTAGTCTCCACTTAATGAAAACACTTGAGGAAGTTCATATTAAAACAATTGGGCTGACTGAACCGGGCTGATGAAAGAGTGTAAGGCATGCTGTTTGATTTTGCGAAAAGACAAAAGGCTGCTAATGATTAGCCAAGACATGGTGATCTCACTTCCTCTCAGCTCTTCTGGTGCTGATGCTGGGTTTGATTGACATTTGTGAAAAGCGAAAGAATTTGGGGTTTAAAGATGAGGTTGAAAATTAATTTCAACAGTTATGGATTTTATCTATTTTGGTTAGCATTTGCATTTTCAGATAATTATAGTTAAAAATTAAGAATTTTCATGTGTTAGTTAACACATTTTTAAACATGAAGCTGGATTTTTTTTAATTTTTATAATTATCTACTTTTTTTTAAGCAAAAGAATCAATCATACTTCTGACCAACTGGTCCCACACTGATATTTTGTTTGTGGACTAATGAATCATTTCCTCTCAAGTTCACACAGGTGTTCTATAAACACAGGTGTAATTCATCACAAATAATATTTGGCAACACTAATAATTGGCAACCAAAAATGTCCAAATACATAGTCTTATTTTTGAACAGTAAGTCTCAGTAAAAAAAAAAAAATATATATATATATATATATATATATATAGATATATTTTATATAAATAAAATAATATTTATTTGACATCACTTAAGACTTACTGATACAAAATTTGAATTACACTTTATTTGGAGTATTTCTTTATTGCACAATACACATTTCTTAATATTATGCCTAAAATGTATTTTAATATCACTATTAATAAGGATTGTATGATCTCTGTATAATATCTTGCAGTCGTTAAATGCAAGATATTAAAGTGTACCTGAAGTATACTTGCAATAGTTGCACTTTAGCACAATCAAATATCCAGTATATTTTTAGTTGGACTTCAGCACTACTTCCGCACAATTAAAATGCATTTTTATTAAGCACATAAATACATAATTGTATTTGTAGTACACTTTGCACAAAATAAATGTATTTCAAATACACTTTAGTATTTTTTTTCACAATGGAATCTATTGATTTATCATTTATCATCTATTGGTTTACCAATGACATGCCTACATTTTTAGGTGTGACTTAAACGTACAAATATTTTTAGTGCCACTTCAGCTACTTTTAGACGTAATAGTAAGAATATTATTGAATATTTTTGCTAATTTGCACCATAGTCTCAATGCATTCGTTTGACACCTCTATAGCAGACTGTAACTGACAGATTAGCCTATAGTAAGCCTATTGGAGGAGAAGTCAGCGGCTCTAAAAGGAAGCATGACTAACTGTTATCTGGTGCTGCCGGTGAAGGATGGGGAGCTGAAGCAGTGCTGATGTGCTGATTAGCATATAATTGGTTCTTTTGTATTAAACACAGGGAATTAGCCTACTGTTCAGCCTGCTGTTAGCAGCCTGGTTTCCTATTCACTTAAAGAGAGAGTGAACACATGGCCTGCTGGGAAGTGCTGGCATCTGACAAAAAATGAATCTATCTATGAAGAGTTTATTTTCAAAAACGGATAAATTATCATGTTTTTATTGTGTTAGTTAGCTGCTGTATTAGTAGCTGTATTGTAACCGTAATCAAAATTAACCAACTGCAGTTTGATTGAGATTAATTGGAATGCACAATGAAAAAACACGATTTTTGATTTTTTAAAAAAAATGGAGTTATCTGTATTTGCAAATTAACTCTTCATATATATATATAGATAGATAGATATAGATAGATAGACAGATATAGATGTATATCTAAATATATAGTCTGACTTTCTTTCTGTTTGTCTATCTATCTATCTATCTATCTATCTATCTATCTATCATCAGCTATATTTATCTATTATTTAAATGTCTGTCTATCTATCTATCTATCTATCTATCTATCTATCTATCTATCTATCTATCTATCTATCATCAAAATGCATTGTTTGATTGCACTTTTATGATATTTCAGTTTCCTGTTGTTCCTTTATTTTCTTTGCTCAGGAAATGATCTTTAATCTTTCAATGATTCTCTGATCAGTAAAGATAAACATGTAATCTGGTTCTTCACACTCGTCTGTTATTCACACAGTGTTACACCATTAGTCATCATATTGACCCAGCCATTTCCATGGTGCGCCTGTTGTAAATTTGTTGTTACATGGTGTGTCTGCCACGGTCCCCGCAGCATATTTGTTTGGGTTGTGTGTGTGTGTGTGTGTGTTTGTGTGAGAGTGTGTGCAATGCTTATGCAGGGGAGTGTGTGTAGGGCCTGCCAAGCTGCCCCCCCCCATCTCTGATAAATGGACTGTGGTCAGTCTGGGGGTGGTGGGGGGTTCACGAGGCCCCACGGGGCCAACAGTGCTCTCGGATGCAGGGATGAGGTGGACCCACGCCAATTATGGTCTTTTGTATGGGCTAACTTTGTGATTGACATCGGCTCTACCCTCTCTCCATGGACCCCATTTACACATACTGGCCAGTAACTGACCTGCACAGGGGAGGTAATGCATTTACCGAACTCTCAACTGGCTTTTGCCTTAGATCGCTTGCTGAGTTTTTAAGCAGAGATTAACTTATGACTTCAGGTGAGACGTTTATTATTTTCTCATAATTACACAGCCACTTTGTGGGATTAGCAAAACGAGTTTAAAAACGAAACGTTTGCAATTTAAGATCGAGTGTGTTGGGAAAAGTTTCCACTAGTTGAAATGTCTAAAACAACTGTGGCGGGCATCAGATAGGGGTCATTAAGGCATCATCTGTAAATCCCACACATTCCTGCTCATGAAGACACAAGCGTCAGCAGCGAAATGATCTCATTGTGACTTTCTCTTTAATTTTCAATCAATTTATAAGGGTTTGCCTTTTCCTGCCTCTGTCAATGAGCTCTCTTTCTCCGTCTTTTATTTTCTCCCTAAAGACAGCTGAATGAGCATGCAAGAAGATGTGAGCATAATGACCCCGGCAATGGTGACAAAGCCTAATTGGTCACGGAGGCCAGTGGCTAATGAGCTGAAAAAATGAGCCCATGGGTGTGTAATAACTGTATTTTCCTCCATTTCTTCTCCTTTCGTCACAGTCCTGTGTGGCATTTTTAACCAACTAAAATGGCACCAGATGCAACAGGGCTCAGACATTTTGACTTGAATTGGGAAACCATATGTTCAGATAAGTCATGGTTTCCCGTTTCCCACAGGCAGGGGCCAGTGCATCTGTGAGGAGAAGCACTGGTGGCCAGGAAACCCTGCTTTACGACTTTACACAAGAGCTTACGGTCTTGGATGGCATTACTTAGGCATGAGAGGGTTTTTGCCTAAGAAAGGTGAAGAAAGAAAGAGAAATGAGGATGTAATGGAAATTGATTGAGATGTGATTTTTTTCACCAACATTTTTTTAATTTTGCAAAAGGAGAATTGTAGTAATTCTTATAGTTTTACTTATACCTAAAGGAATAGTTAATTCAAAAATGAAAATGATGTAACTTTTCTGATGACTTTTTTTCTGTGGAGTTATTTAATGCAAAACAAAAGCTCTTTTCAATGCAATAAAAGTGAATGGTGGCAAAGGCCATCAAGCAAGATTTTCAATGAGTAATGACTAACATTTTTCTTTTAAAGTGGTATCATATGGCTTCATAAGACTTGAGTGTGCAAGTTGTATGGACCGCTTTTATGGTGCTTTTTCTATTTTTTTTGTCCCTATTTACCTTCTTTATATAGAAAAGAGCAGCACAAGAACTCTGCTTAACATCACTTTTTGTGTTGAGGGTAAGTAAATGGTGTCAGAATTAATTTTACAAAAAAAGTTTGTAAATTAATTTATTTAAATAATAATTAAATAATTTTTTTTTTTTTTTTTTTTACATAAATATTTTATATTAGCAAGCATTTCAGCTTGTTTGGTGTGGAAAACCCTTTGGCAATGAAATCCAAAACAAAGGCTTTTCTCAGCCGCTCTTGCTGCTCACTTCAGATTCACCATGACTTCAGTCAAGTGAAGTTACTACCTCAATTTTTTTAATATACTGCACTTCTTGCCCTCGTGAACCTGTTGAGAGCCTCTGAAAGGGACCTGAGGAGTGCTACTGGTCCCTGAAAATAGTGCTGACTGTCAGGCCGAAAAGGGGGGAGTCTGCTTTTATTCAGTGCCTAAGATAACAGCATACAGAATGATAGACTTCTCTGAATTGTTTGTTCCTCTCGCCCATTGTTCTTCCCTCCATTCAATGAGTCTCTTAGCCGCACTTGAGGGGGGCCGTCACAGGTAGGAAGGCAACTGAGCTTATTCCCAGCACATGCTTGATTGCCTCCTTATAGACTCTCACTCTCAAGGCTCTGAAAGGCCTTGGCGGCCTGGTGAATAAACTACTGCTCGCTTCCATAAACTTTTTCTCCTCCCGAATTTTCCGAGGATGTGAGCAGAGAAGCTCAGAGCCAGGCTCGGGGGAAGCGTCTGAAAAGGAGGGAGTCTGTTTGGGAATCAAAGCCCACCGGGTCCACCCTCTCTGCACACGCACAAAGGACGAGGGTGCATCAGACCCTGCCCACCGAAGAGCAAACTTCTTGTTTGCACCAGTCCAGGTACGGCCTGTTAAAGGAACATAGCAAAACTACTTTTTCTTAGACATAACAAAATATCTAAACATGCCTCAATTCTTCTAGGATTGCTGCCATTGGTTCTTGCTGACCATTGTGCTTCTGTTGGGACTCCGATAATGAATGAACCTTGAGGGAAGATCTCATTTTAAATTCAATTAGCTCAGACTAGACCTATACATATAAGAAGCCGTACAATGAGGGATTGTTGGTCGAAATCAGTCCGTCTTGACTGTCTTGTCTCCTTCCTGTGGATTGTTCTTCTCTTGTTAATGAGGAGAGACTGACAGTGGAACATGCTGGGCTTTGGTACCATATCTTTGACTACTTTAAAGACATGTTAACTATTACCTCCAACGTCAAAGGGTTTTAAGCTAACATGACAATGCGGATGCCGACAAACTCGCTTTTACAGATCACATGAAAGGATTGGGTCATGTCAGGCCAAATAGTTAGACAAAGAAATCACATCAAATCTTGTGTAAAAAGAACAACACTGGCATAATAGCATTTTTTTCTAGGGCCCTAGAAAAATGTATTTCCATCAGAAGCATAAAAAATAATCCATATAAGAACATCACTTTGAAATCAAAGAATATTGTTGGCATTTAGACTTGGTACTTCCATCGTTTTCTGGACTTAACTGAGCTTTGCTGGAGGCTTAGTCCCAGAATGAATGTTGGCTGTTTGAGAGATTGAAAAGCAGTATTTTATCACTTATAAAATGACTAATAAAGTTTGTGAACAGTTTTAATGTCTCCACAGAGGATGTTTGGAGTATATAAAGCATTGTGACGCTTGCATGTTCTCCACCTGTTCAAGGAAAGTTGTAAAGATGTCCATCAGTAATTTTAAGTGGGTTTGATTGACATTGTCTTTGGGAGGGAATAGACTCTGCTGAAACATTGTCTTTATGTGCTCTGTGTTTAGCTGTTGGTCTGTGACCTCTCCATCTGTTCAGGCTAATCTGGCCATTATTTGGACACTAGCTTCTTTCTCATGCAGGATACACTCAGAGCCGAAGTTTAACACATAAGGCATGATGCTAAATTAAAAGAGATTTGTAAACACATCAACTGAACTGACTTTATATAACATACAGGGTAACTAGTGACAGGTATCTAGACATTTATTAAATGTAAAGAAACTGTACTTGGTCATTTATGACATTGTGCAGTCAGTCACTTTAAATAATCACTAGTGTACTGTAAAAATGTCTATTGTCTCCTGCAACCCTTTTTTTTCTTCTTGCATAATAAAATTTCATACAGTACTTTTACAAAAGTCATTTGACTGCCAGCCACTGTTATTCTTTAGTTTTATATGATAAAAATGGTAGTCCCAACTCTAAATAAGAGCAAGATAAGTAACATAACCAGTGAATGTACACGTCAGTTCTATATTAATGCTAAAGATAAAGAAATATATTTGTGAAAGATTATTGGTCTCTCTCTGTCTGAAATATAAGTAACAATAGAAGAACGCATTTAGGTTTTAGGACAACTTTGATGAAAGGTTTTGATCCACTTCAAATGTTGACTACTGTATATATAGAAATTACAATAAGTGTTAAGTGTATATATATATATATATATATGTGTATGCATGTATGTATGTGTGTGTGTGTAATATACATATTATATACTCATATATAGCTATATTCACACAAACAGTTCATTTGCAAAAACCGATAACCTTTTTTTCAGAAATCATTGGGTTGTTTTGATTAAGTAATAATAACTAAACAAATACAGGCAATTTACAAAATTAAAGTTCATTGAAAGTATGTATTTATTTTTTTTACATATTAAAAGTTTGTTTTATAGCAAAAGCAGGTAACTCCACATTTCATGTTTTAGAGTTTAATAAAACACTCGTTTAATCTTTGTAATCTCCTCAGATGACGATGTAGATGCCTGACAAACGTTGTTGTTGTTGTGATCATAGATTTATGGTTGTGATTACATGCAATACACAGAGCTTTTCCCTCACCATTGTAACGCTCTGCTTTTGCAATGCTCCTTGAAAACGTTTCAGCTTTTATTTTCCTTTTACGCCCTGAAGAAGATATCACAGGTTCATCAAGTTCGTCGAAATTATCCATTCTCTATCACTTTTAGTCAGTTTTGAAGAAACTCCTCTCAGCTAGCACGTTTTTTCAAAGTGAAAGTAGCCTTGTCACCTGACCTGAATACAGCGCACTGATTCGCTAAAATGGACTTATCGGCTTCTGTTCAAAAACAACAAGGGCGCTTGTCGGCTTCTGCAGTAAAACGTGAACTCGCGATGCCTTGGAAGTGGACAATACAGGCTTTTTTGATAAAACATGTGTAGGGTTCAGATTGCACTATATGTGGAGAATAATGCACGGCAATCAGCTCTTTTTCTTTTTAAAGTGGCGTTTATCGTTTTGCAAATTAACTCTTCATATATATATATATATATATATATACACACACACACACACACACATTATATACATATTGCACATACATATATAATAATAATAATAACAATAATAATGGCCTCAAATGGTGTATTGCTTTAATTGGACACATGCACACTCACACCTTTATGAAATACCGCCATCACAGCGTGTAAAATCTGCTTGTGAAAGCACTTCTAACCCGATCCATCACTAAATGACAGTGATAGCCACACCAGCCCACCGTGTACAATGAGTGACAGCCTGAAGAGTGACATCATAAACCTGGACACCCCCAGCAGTGGCCAAATCCCCTCGAGATCACAGGACCTCTGTGCTTTAAAGCCACTGTTCATAATCTGACTTAACACTGAGTCACTCAGGGTTGACGCAGAAGATTAGAAAAAATCTCAAAGAAATATGAGAGAGCAGCTTTTCATGCCTTTTGTTGCTGGCCTTGACCCCATGTGTCTTCCCAGTTGAGAAAAACTATAAGCTTAGATCAAGGAAAACATTAAAGGGACAGAAAGAGAATAAGAAGTAAAAATATTCATAAAATCAGTAGGCCTCTGGGAATGGGATTTATGTAGTGCAAGCTGTTACCTTTCATACGGGAACCTGTTTAAGTGAGAGACACTGACGAAATTTTGACAGAAATGTTTTTGTGTTGATGCTGAATGCAAAAAAAGAGAAGTTTCTTAAGGAATTATTTTCTGTCCCATCTAGAGCGACGCTTAATGGATAGCAGATCCCCCCCCACATACACCCTCCCGAACCCCATCCCATTCAAGTGAAGTTGTCCATTAATTAATCTCTATGTTTTTCTCTCCAAACACTTCTTCTGTGGTTTCTCTCTCCTTTCATGCTCGTTTTACACACACACTCATGAGCAGCACTATGGGAAAGAAAGCCCTATAGTCAGGCACAAGTGTCTTAATTAAGGCAGAGAATCGCAAGCAGGCTCAGCTTATTTGGGATTCCTTTCTTGCGTGACGAAAGAAGACAGAGAGAAGTGTGAAGTTGCACTTTAAGTTCAGCTTGTTTGCCGCTGCCAGTATAAGGTCTTAATAGATACAATGACTTGGAGAGGTTTTCAAATTAAAACTGGCAAGACCCCTCCAAGGCCCATGCCATTCAGTCTCATTATTTCCAATATGAGGAGCTGAAAGGGAGAAGAATACAGCATCTTCAAAGTCCCCCTTCAAATAACCCTTGTTGGTAATTAACAGTGTGGATAGTCATCGTCTTAGTTTGTCGTGGAGAGCCGAGGGTGAAGGTTCTGCGTGTCTGTAACTCTCAATTCAATCGCTGTGAATTAAATTCTGCTACATTTCTCAAGGAAGCTTTCCAGCCTTTTTGGAAATATTAGATACTTTTTAGATTACTTGGAAATCTTGAAAGAGCTTGATGAGAAAGTTTTGAGTTCATATTGAAATTTTTGAGTAGTCTAGGGTTTGATATCTTGATGAAACTCTGGATGTGAAATTACTAGGGCCTTTTTCTCAATAGAAAATCCTGAAAGACCCAAGCAAAAGCAAAATTTTATTTTATTTTATGATGAAACTGTTTGTATTTGTAGATTAATATTATATGAGGGACTTTCATACTGTAAGGATCTGCTATCTTAAACACCATGCACAACAAGTTTATTATTATTTATTTTTAATATCATAGTAAAACTACTTTATTTGAATCACTTCAAATGACTTTCTTTATAAATTACAATAATTTTTTTTTTTTTATTAATTTATAATTTTATATAATATATATTTTCTAATTATAGTGCATATTAAATAGCAATTTTTGGATGATTTCACCAGAATCCTGTTTAATCTCGCTCGCTAGAACTTTAAGTTCAGCTTGTTTGCCGCTGTCAGTATAAGGTCTTAATACATACAATGACTTGAAGAGGTTTTCAAATATTTTCAAATTCTAAATAATTCAAAATAATTATAATTTATAATTCTTTAAAATGTATACATTTTTTAATTAGAGTGCATATTAAATAATTTTTAGATGAACAAATTTCAACCAGACTCCTGTTTAATCTTACTTGCTTCTTTAAGATTTTACAGTTTCTCTCAAAACAACAATCTAGAAGCAGTCCAATAGTCTTGTAGCCAAGTGTTTGGATGTGATTTGGCTCCATGTCTATTAAGAATACTGTTCTCTTTGAGACGCCGCCTCTGAATTCATCCTTATTGTCACTCATCTTTTCAAACTGCCCCTTTTGTTCAAATCAAGAGATGGGAGAAACCATCAGTATGTAAATTGCACGCTCATATGAGACTTGCTCATGTCGCTCTATCTATTGAGCCACCCTTTCCATTCCCAGATTTATCCCCCCAAAAAAGAGAAACAATTATTTGGATGACAAAAGAGTGGGGGGTAACGACTAGCAATGCACGCAAGAGAAATCACATTTGTGGGGGAATTACAGAATAATTACACATATGCCTGTATTGCCAGCATTCATGGGCTCTGACAATATTTTAAGGATTAGAGATGTTAGTGGCGCGGCCCTCTGCCAGAGAAGGAGCTCGCGGATGCATTCAAATGCAAAAGCATACCGTTAGGAGGGGGTAATGCCGTCTGTCTGTACCGCTCGATACACTTTTGTGAAGGGCGTCCCATCCAACAGATTCGGCCACTTGATGCCCAGATCTGCTCTCAGAGAAGAAGTAGTTTACAAAGACAGACAGCCTCTTTAGGATAAAAGTAATTATCTTGAAGCTGATAAAAGTACTGCTTGACTGAAGCCTTCTGAAAACTATAACAGACAGCATATTTTTTGTCTTCAACGTAATCTGAAAAGTTGAATGCATGACATGGAACAGTTTGATTTGGAGTGGGAATGACGTTCAGAATATGGTGTGTTTTTGCTGATTTCCAACAATGTCCATATCAATATGAAGGCCGAAAAAGTAGAATATTTTAACAGGAATATATTTAACAGGTTCAACATGAGTTAAGCTTGATTGGCTGCATTTGTGGCATAATGATAGCGCACAAAAAAATGTCCCTCATTTTCTAAAAAAATACAGAAATAAAGGGTACAGTAATGCAGTTACAATGGAAATAATGGGGCCAGTTTATGGGGGATTTACAAGCAGAAATATGAATCTTGTAATTTTACAAAAGCACCTACATTATTCTTTTTTTTCTGAGCTGTAAAGATGTTTAAATTAAAATTATACAGTCATTTCAGAGTTTTAGGGTTGATGCCATTGAGTTATCATGGCAAAAAAGTTGTAAAATTTTATATTTTTTTAAAGAAAATGAGAGCTTTTGTTATAGTCAACATTGCGAGTTTAACTTTTACACTGATATCAAACACTGTTTGCATTTAGACCAAAAAACTGTGTTCATTTTTAATGAAATCTGACTTTTCAAAGTGTTTAAAGCCACAAGCAGTGGTATCTCGTCCGTACGGTCCATGAAATTCCCTCATTGTTGATGTTTAGACATGGAAATGTAAGGCATTCACGGGAACTAAAGCCATGAAAAACGGATGAAATTACAGTCTGTTGGGGTGAAAAGGCCAGAGCAGGCGAAGCACAAAGGCAGATATTCTGGTGTTAAAAGTCTGGTGGTGGCTCTCTAACAGGTGAAGGCCTCCAGTGTGTGGCGACGGCACGTGAATGTGACCGGACAACAGGCGTCCTGCTGGGAAACCACAAAGAGGGAGCAAACACCATAACCACCAAGACACTGAGCGCATCAAGTGCCGGCTTTCACTCTCGCCTAACCTTTGGACTTCTTCAAGTGTTACAGATATGGCACATTTTGGCAAACCAGTAGCAGCCAATGGGAGATGAATGACCGGTGAACGCTTTCATTTGCAGGGACCCCTTTTCAACAGGGGCTAATATGCGGAGAGCAGGCATTGCTTGGGAATAGCCACAAGTTCCTCTTCGCTTTTTATCTCTGTGTGTGTGGGTGTGTGTGTGACGGCAACCCTTGAGAAATCTGATTTGGGGCCCTGACTGAAAGGAAGGCAGGTTGAGCGTGTGTTATAATCTTAGAGAAGGTATGGTGAACATGACACGGCTCTCAAACTGAGAGCAAAATATGCATGTGTTCGCTTTCTGAAGAGGACTGTATTTGTTTTTTTTGTCTTCTCTGTTGTCTGTACTTTTGTCTCAGATTTGTTGCTTGGACAGTTATATATACAGATCAAGCCCAAAATACAGCTTCCCAAGATGATGAAAAAAAATAATCTTAGAAATTGAATCTTATTAATGATATATTTATAAATAAAAAACTAAACATTTATACATTTTTTGATGTGAAAAACTAAAAATGAAAGTACTAAAATAATTTCCGTACACTTTAAATATGTTTATGCAATCATTATTTTCAGAAACATTTTCAAACATTTTTGAAGTACTTTTTTCTTTACAAATGCCATACATTTTTGCATCATAATTATTCAAAGTTTTCTTTGCGTCAAAATTTTCTTTTAGTTTTGACCTAAAAGTCCTTTTTCATAAAATATGTTATATTTTTTAAAAACGTAATGACTTTGATACAGTCTTAACAGTTTGGTATTAAATATAAATTATATGTTTTAATTTATGCCATTGTTTTTTGTTGTTGTTTGTTTAGTGCTGTCAAATGATTAATCGCTATTAATCGCATCCAAAATAAAAGTTTTTGTTTACATTATATATGTATGTGTACTGTGTGTATTTATTATGTAAATACACACACATACAGTATACATTTTGAAAATATTTACATGTGTATACGTTTATATATTCATATTCTTATATTTTAAATTATATATAAATATATTTAATATATAAACATAACATATTTGTCTTAAATATATACATGCATGTGTTTGTATTTATATATACATAATAAATATACACAGTATACACACATTATGTAAACAAAAACTTTTATTTTGGATACGATTAATCGTTTGACAGCAGTAATATATATATATATAGGACATTTAAGAATATTCAATAGGTTTTAAAAATGAATACTATTCATTAATCTACAGTTATTGCTGTTATGATTTTGTTATTGAAATCAATATAATAACAATAAGGTGAAATGGCTCAACCAATGTCTTATGCTTAATATCTTAACATATTTAATACAAAGACAACAAATGATGACTCTATAGTCTAAAAAACACTTTTTTCTTATTAAAGGCAGAAATGTAATGACAAAAAGCATGTCAATATATCTACAGTAATGCTATTTAAAAAAAAAACAACAACAACTTGAGTGTATCATCGAACACATTTGAAGTTACAAAATGTCTCTACTAAAGGCCTGCGCTCAGTATCACAGACAGCTGCACAAAAAGTCTCTCCATACCGACTCAAAACAACAGTGGGGAGGGGAAGAGACTTTCTGGCCTCTTAGAGGCAGCCTCTTGAAGTCGGTCCCGACAGTCAACCGGGGTGTTGATTAGTAACCCCCTGCCAGAGGACGCGCTCGCGTGCCTGCACCATTCGCCACCTCCGGTCGAGGTCTCCAACATGCCACCCTTTTGAGAGCAAGTCAAACTGCGGCCCGAAACGCTGCAGAGAATAAAAGTCCCCTGCGCAGCGGTGGACGTCCAGCAGACTTCCATTCAAGCCCTCGACCTCCATGAAAACGGCAAAATCTGAAACAAACTTTCGATCTCCGCATCCCGTTTGAGTGCGGGAGAATGGTGCCCTTCCATTTTCACAACTCCCCCCACTGATCCTTTTGTTCTCACTGTGGCCCTAATAGTCTTTAGATTTAGCTTTGACCCAGTGAGGGTTATAGACTGCTGAAAGAGTCCCTTTTGTCCCTAGCTTTGAGAATGATAAGGAAAAAGGCAAAAAATAGTCAGTCAAATCCAAAATGAAAGCCAAAATGGCATATCCTTTAATACGAAGGCACAAAAAGCGTTCTGTATGATTATCAGCATCAATGAGTTTGCTAATGAAAACGCATTTCCTAAATTACAAGTTATCGGCTTAATGGCTGTCCTCAGCATATAAAAATATACAGGAGGATCCATGTTTTATTCAAAATCAGATTTATTATCTGGATAAGAAAGGGTCCCATAAAAATGTTAGGATGGCTATTGAGAGTCCCCTGGCCCTTTGTGAGCGGGACCCCTCCTCATCAGAAGAAGGAATGATTTCATGACTGACTGAGAATGAAGAACAGCCTCAGTTCTCAAGTGACTATTTTCCTGACTCTCTCTCTCACTCTCTCTCTAAGCAGTAACACCTACATTGTATGCAGAGAGACAGAAAGCATTGAATGGCCTTAAAAAGAAACCCCATTCACTTCAAGGCAGCTGGGCAGGCCAAGTGTTCAGCCGGCCTTTTTACTCATGGATGGGTTTTTGTGCGAAGCATGAGGAGAGGCCTCCAGCGCTCCTTCTTTAAGGAAAAGAAAGACAATAAATTTGTCTTGTGAGCATTGCTACTGCTCAGTTCTTCCACGTAGCATTACGCCGTGGCCAATATGCAGTTTTATACTTTTCCTGGATGGTTTTGTGGGCTTCTGGGTTGATCTGATCTACATTTTCGCCATTGCACTGCCAGGGGCTTGAATACGTGCCAGTCTTAAAAGAGGGTCTTTAGAATGTAGAAGGGGTCAGAGGTCTCCCAGGAATGTATAGATCCTTACTGCCATCAGTCTTGACCATCAGTGGACAGCAGAAAATAACATTGAGTCTAGAGTGGCTGTTCACTTTATGAAGTCTCCTCAGAAAAGAAGAATTGAAGTCCCTCTTTGGCCTTTTTTCCTGTTCTTTTCTTTCTCTATACCTCCACTTTTAAAGCATTGTGCTTCTCTTGGCTTCTGTCTTCTTTCACCTATGGAAACTTGTTTCCACCTCAGTTACAAAAGGTAATTGTGAGATAAAGTTTAAAATAAGAACTAAAGTCACGCTGTGAGATATAAAGTCAAAATTACAATAAATCGCAAGAAATAAAATCACAATTGGGATATTAAGACAAATTGCTCATTTTAGTGTCACATTATGATAGTTCTAAGAGAAGCTAAGTTATTGGGAAATTAAAAGTCAGAATTGGGAGATATAAAGTGACAAAAGAAATCAAATTGCAATTCCTAGATATAAAATCATATTTTGTGTTAAGAAGTTGCAATTATAAGAAAAAAGTCACAATTATAAAATAAAAAGATAAAGATAAATTTGAGTTCTAAAATTACAACTGCACTAATTTTTTTTTTTTTAATTAAAAAATTGCTAGGAAATTTGAATTACCAAACAAAACAAGTGTAAAGTAACACAATAAATTAAACGTATTCAAGTAGAAACTAGAAAGAGTGAAATAGTATTTTCCTGTAAACTGTTCTTTAAAAATCTTTTATTTGCAACTTTGACAAAAATGTAGTGTGAAAGACTAAGTCCTATTGTGGGATATAAAGTCACAATTATGAGAAATAAACCTCAGAAATGTACCTTTTTTTCTTGAAGGCAGAAATAGGCTTCGATATTCACCACATTTGGAAGGGAGAGATTAAAGTAAAGTTGAGAATATATGCACAATATATAATATATGCATCTTTAAAGTTTGAAGGTAAATTATCATCTCAAATGAGTGTAATCTTACAGTGATTATTGATAACAAACCAGTTCTCTGAAGTGTCTGTAATATGATTTCCTCTTGTATACCTACCAGGATGTCAGCGACGGGAGTGATTCGAGTCAAGTATGCACCTGTTGCTGCCACATTCTCTCTCCATAAAGAATTATTTCTTGTGGAGATTAACATTCATCTGTCCTGCACACATCTCCGCACTTTCTGAAGAAGTGGTTTTAACTTTGATGTGCGCCAGAAACACAGCCTTTGGGGTACAGAAACAGCTTGTTAGCCCAGGCTTTCTTTGGGTCCGAGAGGTGGGAGGCCAATATCACACACCTCTTCAGGAAGTGTGCGCTGAAAGCACGGAGCAGTGGGGATTCCGGCTGGATTCCACAGGACCAGCAGGCTCCGCCGCTGGCATTATCCTCTCCGGGCAGGAGATCCCAGGCCAGAGCACCCCCACTGGTACTTCCCCATGCCTTTCAACCCCACGGCCTGCAGCACACAGAGAGGAGATTAGGATTAATCTCAGGTCCAACATGCTGATATTAACACCACCTCTCCCACCCTTCGCTCTCCACCGGAAGAAGCGGTACTGTCGCGTCTGTTTTTGGAAGTTGAGGGTGGTGAACACATGAAAGTCTAGGACATGGATTATGCCATGTCCTAGAAAATGGGGACATGTTCAAAGGTCTGGCCTTTTCCAGGAATGAGGATGAGAAATCATTCTTAAACCAGCCAAAGTGGTGTCTAGTTCACAGTGAAAACTTGGAGTTGGTTTTTAAGGTGCAATGATCCAGTACCACAAATGTCATCTTCAATGGTTCTATATATTGATTATGTATGTTGTCATTTGCTTTCAGCAGGAGCAGCTCCAGGTTGTCCATCAAGAAGGATCCATGTTTCCTTTTTAAAAAAATGCTCAAATGAACTGAGGAATAAATATATAATATGTTATTTATATATATATATATATATATATATATATATACATATACACGCACACACACACACACACACACATATATAATTTTCTTGTTCACTTTTAAAATTATATAAAAAATGATTGTCAATCGGGAAAGATATTATTTTGCCATTTTTTAATTTAAGGTTATTTTTAATATAATTGAAGGTTTTTAATATAGGGCTACATGTCTTAGCTGTAATCTTTTTTATTTGAATTATATAAATATACGTATTAATATAATACGTTTTAAGTTTTCTTACTCTCATAGTTGGCAAAAAGAGTTTCTTTGGGTCTCATGTGGGTGAGCTCCTCTTCCATCTCCTCTGAGATGTTTCATTTTTTTTTGTTATCAACAATTTTAACAACACAACATAATAAGTGATGTTTTATTAACAAGTTTCGGGAGGAGCACGCGCAGATAATTAACACGGCCAATTCATCATCAGTAATCACACCACCTATCCAATCAGCACGAGAGAGAATCCCTATAAATAATCAAGCAGTCTTACCTTCATTTTCTCTCGTCTTCCAGCGTCCCTCCACCACCCCGACTCCTCACCTTCAGCCCGTTTCTATCCCAGCACAGGGAGGAGCACTCGGGGGGAGCATTCTGGGTCCGGGCTACACGCCGAGCTCGGACCCCTCTCCCCGGTCGGGGGGAGTACCCCGGGCTCGGGAATAATTACCGAGCTCGGAGCCCTCTCCTCGGACAGCACGCCAAATATGCATAACCCTTTACTCAGTTTATTATATGTAAGTGTGAACTCGTGAATTGAGATGTTTGATACATGTTTGAGGATTGAAACATCAGTTTTTATTTACATTAGTCATTGGCCAGCCACTTTTTATAAGGTGTCTTTTCGTGATACGTGTAGGTACTACACAAAATAAAGCTTCTTGAATGGTTCTTTGTGGCATCTGAATTTTTGTTTGTATAGAATTCTTGAGTTGGCTGTATGCAGTGTTGGGAAGGTTACTTAGGAAATGTAATAGGTTGCACATTACAAGTTACCCTATTCAAAATGTAACAAGTAGTGTAACTATTTCAATTACTTTATTAAAGTAATGTAACTGCACTCTAAAAAATGCTGGGTTAAATACAACCCAGTGCTGGGTAAATATTGGACAGAACACATGCTGGGTTGTTTTCTACCAACAGTTGGGTTAAATGTTTAACCCAACCTTCTGGGCAGTAACCCAACCACTGGGTCTAAACAACCCAATTGCTGGGTTTGTCCATATTTTACCCAGCGCTGGGTTGTATTTAACCCAGCATTTTTAAGAGTTTGATTACATTTTTGATTACTTTTTCTAACAAATATTTTCAACTGTTTCATTATCAAACATTTAAACCAGGCAGCATTAACAATAGTACTCTGCAAATTCAAACAAGAGAACTAATCAAAAGCATCACAATAGCATCACTTTACTAAACTGCTTTTAAATGGCAGGCGGCATTGTGCATATCAAATACAGGCAAAGCAACAAATTAATATTATTCAACATATCCTAGCTTTTTGCAGAAACTATTCAGATGTAACCTCCTTTGTAGACATTAACATTAACTGTAATTTAATTACACATTTTTTTCTCAGTAACTGTAATGGATTACAGTTACATTTATTTTATAACAAAATTGCATGACACCATTACTCATCAACACTGGCTGTATGGTTCTTTGGATATTATAAGTGTTACTATAATAATGTTACATTATTATATTTATAGATAGATAAACATATTGGTTTCTGGGTTATTTCAAAGTGCGTATAAATAGTACACCAAAAAAAAAAAAAACTTGTGGTATTGATACGCAAAAATTTACTTTGTCGTGTATATGCTATGCAATGGGTAGGATTAGGGTTGTGGGGTAGATGCGTATCGTATGTACGCGAAAACTGCGTATCATATGCACGCCAACAAATTTCGTATCATATGCACGCGAAAACTGTGTATTATATGCATGCCAAAGTCCATTTTTGATTATCAATACCACGAGAATACCGCGTATCATTTTTATTTGGCGTATTATTTATATGCATTTTCATGAGACTGGGCTCTATTTCGAGAGAATGAAAAGTTTGTGGTCTTTGTGGAACTAGTTCTCCTTTGGAAATAGACTCCCTTTTGTTCTAAGTGGAGCTTTTTTGTTGTTTTTTTAATGATTATTACAATTTTGCATTTTAGAAAGTAAATTATAATCCAAAGAATACATAATTACAGTTCAAATGAGCGTTCAACAAAAGAGAGATTAAAAAACCTGAAACGTAACAGAGTCCACAACAAAATCCCATTCAAAACCGCCACCGTGTGAGAGTGCACGTCATTTAAGACGAATTACACCACCGTAGCACTTTTGCTTTGTTGTCCAACTCGACATATTGCTCCAGCAGTGGGAAAAAAGCTAAATGTCAGCGTCTAACGTCTTCTCACCCTTACCCCTGTTTGCTTATCCCTGTGAGAAAACCCACTCCTTCACAATGTACACGTTTATTTTGCACATTTGCGTACATTTTCCCCCTTTAAGGCCTGACCAGGGAGAAGCACAGGAATAGGACCCGCACACACACACACACAGCCAGGCCTTGAAAAGGCAAAAGTTCTTTGCTGTTATGCAAATATAGCAATCTGTAAATGGTCGAGTGAGAGTTATATTTGAATTAAATGAGGCTTTGCCTTTTCATAACGCTGAATTGCAAGCCAAAGACTCAATACAGAATCCCCACGCCAAGGCCATGCATATTATGCATTTGACGAAATGTGAACTGACACAAATACCGTGGCTCACTTTCAATCCGATTACTCGGCTAAACCACATCAATACCAGCCAGCCAACGGGCGCTAGCGTCCCCCATTCAAGTGGCCAGCGAACAACCCCGGCTCCTCCTCAGTACACAAGCGCCTCAGCTATGTCTGCTTTGCCCCATGTTCAACTTATCAGGCGTACTCAATAGGAGCCTTTCGACAAGGTTCTCTCCCCTGCTCTCTGAGTTCAGGTCTAAAACAAAGCTAAAGATTGTGCTGATGGGCTCAAACTCTCAACACCACCCTACAGCCCCATACAAGCATTTAGCTTTAAATAGGGTGTCCTCCCTCCAAGCACTGAATTTTTTTGTTGTTTGTGTCCCATTTTAAGCTCATTGAGTGGCTTTTTCTATTATGAGCGTGAGCAAGAAAAATGGCACAGGTTAGCATGACCAAGGGTCATTTTATTTGCAGCAGTGATTGCTTGTTAGCAACAAGCCCTTAATTTAAAGTGGTCTTGACAACCACGAGGATTGTTCCTTTTTTCAGGCTGCGTAGCAACGCTTGGGCTTCCCCAGAAACACAATTTAACTAGAGCCATTTACAAGCTTTATTTCAAAACAACCTGACAGGTGCTGAGGAGTCTGAAGAGATTTGCCGTAACTGTGAAACTTTATGAGATTAAAATGAGAAGAAAATACATTTTCCACGTTGATGAGGCCTGAGCTCCCATGACCAATTTAAATCTAATGAACAGATTCTGTGAGATTTTTTTTGAATCTCAAAAGCTTGTTTTCTTTTAAATGCGTATGGTGAATTAGCTATTGATGGGTATTGTATTGTAATGTTTTTAAATGAAGTCTTATCTTTAAAAGAACAGAGGATGATGAGAAATATATTATCCATGGGAAATTGATTTTAAGTTTGCATCCTAATTATCTCAAATCAACAAAAACTGAAATACACACAAACCCACCCATAATTTGAAACATTTTAATCATGCTTGTGTTTCTATCAAAGCATTTAAAGACTACTATACAATGATGATATGTTCATGTATGTCTTAACCCTTGTTCACCCTTTTGGACATTTTTGTCCATTTTAGTTTAGTTATTTTTTGATAATTTTGCCTGTGTTAATGCTAACTGCATAAATTGTGGCTTAGGTGTGTATTTTTATTGGAATTTTAATATTCCACCCTCATTTCCTTTAATAAATCTATTTTACACTAGGTACAAAAAAGTGAAACACTCAGCAACTTTTGGACAAAAATGTCCCCATTGAAACCCATTAAAACTGCTATTTTTAATCGCAGTGCCGTTTAAACTGTAAAATGATGCGATTTTTGTTAATAGGCTTTCATTCTGTTGGCAAGGCTTCAAAATTATTATTTTTTTTACTATTTTTTACTAGATGGTGCCATTTTTTCAGGTTTGGTCTATAAAGGGTCTATAAAGCAAATACTCGCTTTATTCCTGTTTTCTGCTTCTGCATATTATAGAGCCAATTGGATAAATAATGCAGCAATAATTGTGTGGGTGTGTTGGTATAGATGTCAGAGTGTGATTTGTATGTGTGTCATAAAAAAAAGTGTGTGTGTGTGTGTGTGCTTGTAATATTTGAGAAATAAAAACTCTACTACAAATCACAAATCCAAGCACTGTGAGCACCAGCGGAGTTTTGCTGGCATCTAATGGGGACAATTTGGTACTGCGCCCAAACAAAATCTTACTGAGAGCTCATTTTTTGAGATATCAACCTCAAATTTGGAACACAACTCCAAATTGGCTTAGGTGTGTATTTTTATTGGAATTTTAATATTCCACCCTCATTTCCTTTAATAAATCTATTTTACACTAGGTACACAAAATTGTTACACTCAGTGCCTTTTGGACAAAATTTTCCCCATTGAAACCCATTAAAACCGCTATTTTTAATCGCAGTGCCGTTTAACTGTAAAATGATGCAATTTTTGTTAATAGGCTTTCATTCTGTTGGCAAGGCTTCAAAATGTAATTTTTTACCAGATGGTGCCATTTTTTCAGGTTTGGTCTATAATGGGCCTATAAAGCAAATACTTGCTTTATTCCTGTTTTCTGCTTCTGCATATTATAGAGCCAATTGGAATATAATGCAGCTATAATTGTGTGGGTGTGTTGGTATAGATGTCAGAGTGTGGTTTGTATGTGTGTCATAAAAAAAATTGTGTGTGTGTACGTGTGTGTTCTTGTAAAAATTGAGACCATTTTTTTTGGACGTAACAGTATATTAAAAATATATATATTTTAAAACACCGAGCTCACATTATTTATGCTGTTATAATTTTGCATGCTGTGTAAATGCGTTTGTGCTATATTTCAGCTACATTGATCTGTCTGTGTAAATGCATCTGAATGCCGCTCCAGTCACTTCTGTTTCTTCTGGGGTGGAAAGATCGATTTTGTAGATACTGATTTCATATGATTGGTAACAGTCCTATATTATCTTATTATATTACGTGAAATTATTAATAAAATGTAAGAATTTGATATGAAAGATGATGCATGCATTTAATAAGGTTAGGGACAAATGCCCTTTAAATAGGTCAAAAATGACCTGGAAATCAATTTAAATACATTTTTGTATGCAGTATTAAGTCATATAAAACGTAATTTCCCAACAACAAAATTGTGGGCAGTGAAAATGCTGAGTGGCTAGTAAATTTGGAAAACCACTAGCCACAGTGGCCGGTGAGCAAAAAAGTTAATGTCAAGCCCTGTATATATATATCAGAGGTCGCGTTAACTGAAAATGTTCCGTCATTGACGGAATTTTTTTAGCAGTGACGGAAAATTACAGTGATCTATTGTAATTTACAACTGTAATTACCACCCCTGTCCAGTTGGTGGCGAGTGCGCTCCAGTGAGGCAGCAGAGCACGGGATCATCAGCTCCAGAACAAAAATAAAAGGGTTAACTTACGAGTCTTTTGCAATGCGTTTGAGGCGAGTACCAGTTTAAGCTACAGCGATCTATCAGACCACATTAAAGAGCGCCAAAACGGTATTTATTGCTTGAATTTCCTAATAAAATTGACAGAATTTGAAATCTGAGACTTTGTTTCATATCAAAAGTAACAACGCGATTTATTGGATGGAAGGTGCACTCTCTGTACTGTTCATGCATCAACTGAAAACAGCATCGATTGGGATTTAATAATCGATATTGGTTCATAAAAATGAGAATCTATTAAAATCGAGAAATCATTTTTTTTTACCCAGCCCTAGCATATTTTGTTGTTTATTATGGCCTCCGCTGTCACTGTGGTGTTGAACATGAAAAATGACGCACAGTCTGTTCATCTGTTCTCATCATAAATAAATAAATCCATAAACCTATATGCTCGTCCTGTAGGTTCATTATTAAAAATGAAAATGAGAACAAAAATAGAAGCAATTAACGTTAAATGTGTTATTATAACTAAAATATGAAAATTAAAATGACGGGTAATAATAGATTATGACGGAATTTGTACGACCCTGTCCGTCAAAATGACGGAAAATGTTAAAGTCTAACGCAACTTCTGATATATATATATATATCGTCTAACTAATTTAAAGTGTAGTTAAAATATGTAATTATTAATAATTTAACCAAAACACTCTTCAAAGCCAAATTACAACTTAACACTGGTCTTCAAGTTACCGGACAAATGTTTCTCATTTGGTGATTTGTGAATCTGCAGAGACGTGTTGCGCTAAAGCTGTCTGAACAGAACAGGTGTTTTGTCTGACGCAAACCAAAACGCTTTGTTCTGCAGACTTACGTTTGCTCCGGCGTTATGTTTAATGCAGAGTTAATATCAATGTAATGCTTGTCAATGCTTTTCTGTATTTCGGGTCTTGGTTAATCTCCTCAGTGTTCTGCCGTCCTCGGATCTACAGAAACAGATGCTGGGTCTGTCTAAAAGGGGTTTGCACGAAGGGCGGCTTAAGGTGTTAAAACCAGACTCAAATGCAGTGTTAAAATGTTACTTAAAGATATTAATTCAATTAAAAAATCTAAGCATAATTTGCATTGGGTTATTATTACTCTGTTAAAAAAAGAAAAGAAAAAAAAAGAGAAAAAGTGACAAAACAGGCATTATGAGATTTTAGTGGCTCAATATTTTTCTGTTCCTAACTGGTCTACATGTAATTTAATTATATAATATTAATATAGCCTACCAACATATTTGAACTATTATCATTTTTTATCTTCCCCCATACATTATAATGAGTACTTTCTATAAACAAAAACATAATTTTCAATAATCTTATTAAAAGTACTAAGTTTTACTGTCAGGTTTTTCGTTTTCTGTTAAAATTACTAAGTTTTTAAAGTGCTTTAATCACTGCATTGCCATTTCACTTAACTTGCTTATAGAGACCAAAACTGCAGAATGCGGATAATAAAATGAAGCCAAATCATGATCGATTTATGCAGTTGAGCTCACCAAGAGAGTGACCTCAGCACAACCTGTAATGCAAAAGCGCGGGCGTTCATGTGTGTCCGGAGGAGGGAAGGCACATTTATGTGGATATAATATCTTAGAAATGTGTCTTTAATGGGTTTAATTCAGCGCCCGACCAGCTGCACTCCCTCTTTTTGGTAAAGAGAAAACAATCGTGCCATGGCTTGGATAGCATGCAGAAATTAGTTTCGGTCACCGAGGCTAAGCTATATTTCCTGCAAACCATCTGCTTGATAGGTACAATAGAGGGATTTTCAAGTGCAAGAGAAAGAATAAAGTGCTTTGAACGTGCAGAAGTCCTCTTGGGTTTTCTGAAGGTGATGAGGTGTCTTAATACGACTGCCCCGGGCGGTGCTAAAAACAACTGATGCAAATCTAACGCTCGTATTATTTGCTAAAAATTGGAATAATTACATGCTAATCACTTATGGGTCTGTTATTGGCGTGTTGATAGATTTCAATAGCCTACTTGTTTAAGATGCAGCCAAAGCTGTCAACAAAAATGTTGCATTAAATGAAGAAATTTTCACTAATGTGATTCAAGATAGATTGATTAATAGATTGATAATAAAGCTACAACTATATTTTAAGTTCTGGTTATGTTGGCCAAAGTAAAAAAGCTAGGGATAGATGGGCCGTGATGAGGGAATTACAGCTGTCCCAAAATTACTTGCGCGATGCCCCCAACAAAGATTTATCTGCTTTTACTAAGATGGTTGCTAAGACTTCTTAAAATGGACTAAGACGGCTGTCGAGCTGATCCCGTTTTAAAAAGTTCTGAAATATTGTCTAAAGAGCCAGTATCACAATCCATTTGTTCGAAAGAGCAACGCCTGGCGCATAATTTCATGGAGATTTACTCGCCGTGTCATCGCTCAGGGCTCACGCGGACTATGTCTTCCCCTCGTCTTTTTTCCTGTCCAAATCAAAGCGCACGAGTTGACTCCGCGGAGATAAATGTGAAGGTAGCTGCAAGAAAATGAATGGATAGTGGGACAAATCCTGACAGAGCAGCGGTCAAACGCCATTAGTCACAGGTCTTAGCCCACAGGCTTAGGGATTCACCTCTTTTGGTGCATCTGACAGAAGAGAGCGTCTGTCCCAATAAAAGCCTCCAAGGAGAAATCCTTTTGTTCGCACTTTTTCTCGTTTTATAATATATTTTATCAGTAGGCGTTGGCCATTTCCCCCCTGCAGTTTAGCAGCAAAACTTGAAAGGTTGTGCTTTGCCATAGCACATTAAACCTTATCCACGTGTGGCGCAGCATGTTCTCTGACCAAACTCCTCAAACAATGAAATTCCTCTTTTTTCCTCTCTGTAACTCAATGGAAGAAAATGTGTGTGACCTATGAGCAGAAAAGAGAGGTTGGCAACACTGAAAAAAATTGTATTTAGTAGTATTTTCTTGTATAAAGTAGTCCAATATTATTTGTTTTATTTACAACTTCGAAAGATGATTGTACAGTGTTGCTATCCTGCGTTAGCATTTTTATTCATTTGTTTTACAAACACTGGACAGTATAGCCGCTAAATAGGCTAACCGTAAAATGTCTTCATTTGTAACCTTTTTGTCATCACTACACGATTGTTCAGAGATTTTTTTTAAATGATAATTGAAATTAAAGTGGTTGAAATCAGGTTGTAACCCAGCACTATTTTACTTCTAAGTTTGCAGTGAAAATTATATTTTTTTCCCCCATTTTTTCACTATATTGGTTATTTTTTAGATCCTGGTTTTCCTTTAATTTATTATGTTTCAAGGTGTAATGCCTAATATATATATATATATATATATATATATATATAAATCATTGCGTTTCGTATGCAAAGCAAAAAGTGTTTTTATTGCAATATTTGTAACGGCATGACTATGATGATGATTAACTATAGACTCCAGTGTTTTTTTTTTCGTAAAAGATCGTTGTCTGCGGTTTGCTTGTGGTGTCTAATCCAATCCGAATTTCCTCTGTCCAATCAGGACGCGCCGACTCTAGAGTAAACGGAACTCACGTGGAGATTTGGTTGAACTTCATTGTTAGAGCTGTCACCCATGAAAAGGCTTCTCCAGCGGTCCACTATAAAACCCCTGGAAAAGAGAGGGACGGGCAAGAGCTCCTTCATTCTGCCCTCTTGGACTCTAATCTACGCAAGCCTCTGCAGTGAGAGAGTAGCAGCACGTGAATTCCTCGCTGTCATTTTCAACAAAAAACGGTGCAATGATGTTGCCAAGTGTTATTGCGCCACCTGCTATGTATCCAAACTTTCTGCGGCCCTCGGCGGCTCTTTCCTTGCCTCCCACTTTACAGTCGGCGTTCACCACGCACTCGAGTTTCCTGGTGGAGGACCTGTTGCGGATCAGCAGACCTGCCACCTTCATGCACAGGAGCATCCCGTCTCCAAGCGCATCTCCTCCGGCCACAGGAGCCACAACTCTGAACAACTCCTGCGCAGTCCACGTCGCCATGTCTACATCTTTCCCAAAAAGATCAAGCTCTCCACAAACATCAATTTCAAACGATCCAAATTACTTGAAGTTTGGAGTGAATGCGATTCTCGCGTCAACAACACGAAACAGTAGGTTTCTCTTTTGTTTATAAACTAGCAACGTTATACTGTTGATAAAGCATCAAAAAGACTGAATGTTTTGTTTAAAATACGCTCATTAAGAACTTAGCGATATATATGTTATAAACGCATTTATGTCACATTCAACTTGTACATTTCATTTAATTAAAGTCTGCTTTATTTTGTGTCATAGCTTCACCACCACCTTCAGTGCAAGGGTTGAATGCGAAAACATTTCCGTTCCCATGTTTTGACGGCTCATTCCACCCATTCATCAGAGCATCATATTTCCCAGGTGGGTTCCTAAAAAAAATCGCTGTGTCATTTCTTAATTCGGTCAAACTGATGGGCCTTCAGAATCTGCTTCCAATGCTGGAATTTGTAGGACATTGTGGAATCAGTCTCGCTAATTCGATGCCCTATTTAGCAAACGCAGTGACTGCTGACATTTTGCACCGCTTCCCCTAATCCACAAATTAGCCGGAATTGTCATGGTCCCAATTTAAGGCGGGTCCGCTCTCACAAGCAAACTGTTGGCGTCTCTTCATCGCTGCCTTTTCCCACCGAGCCAGTGTACTTAGTTACTGATTGGCAACAATGCTTTCAGCACCATGACCAATTGGTCAGCTCCCTCTGGGCAGCCACACACAGACCCGTCGTTGACTTAAGCATGCTGCTGATAGGCATTTACCAGTCATGGACTAATTCCCCTATTAGCTTCTATTCAGTGTTTCAATATTCTCACAAGACCACAGAGTGTGGGGAGTCTTCACGGGACGTCCAAGCAAAAGTTTTGGTCTCATGTAGCAGCATGAAAATTGCTCAACAGGGTGTGGTCTTAATTAGGCTACTGTGTTCACTAGCAATATAAATGGATTATAAAAGTTTCTTAAAATTTACTCTCACCAATATAATGATTACGAAAACTATATTTGTATATTGGTTAAAGCTAAGTATACCTCAGATAAAACCAATAAAAGTGGGTCTATTTTGCGTTAAGCTTCATGTCCATCAATCCAATGAATGCGGGCTACAAATAGCCTTGTGGATCGTGCACTCATTCAGACCGACGATAATAGACTGATTCTTTTCACCGCGGTGTGAATACGTCAACAAAACTTGAGCAGCATGAATGGCTTTTCGTGTCCATTTAATGAAAATATTTGGGGGCAAACATAGTCCCCCGCCATCAGTATTCTCAAAATGTCCCTGGCATGCCGTTGTGTTTAGTTTTTAAGTGTAAATCTCTTTTGTGGCCTTAATATATGGCGTTAGTGGCCTGTCCTAAGCCTTTTTCAGTCAGTTCATTACTACACAATTACCGTCCACGCTTCATTAGCACCTCTATCTTTCACTGGAGCGCTCTGAATGACTGCTCGCCCTTGTTACCATACCAATGCTTTTGGGAACCAAGCAATGTGCTAATTAGCTTCCTTGTTCCGTATCACTCAAACGGTTTGGTTTAAAAAAAAAACATTAAAGCCCAACTTTCGTTCCAAGCCCAAATACTACTTCCTGTTCTTAGAAAAGACTGGTATTAGCTTATTTTGAGAGAAACACTGATTTTAAAAGAGTTTGTTTGGTTGTTTCTCATAGTATCGTCTTCAGCAGTGCCTATTCCCGGAACTTTCGCATGGCCCCTCACGGCTCGAGGGAAGCCGAGGAGAGGAATGCTTCGACGGGCCGTCTTCTCTGACGTGCAGCGAAAAGCGTTGGAGAAGATGTTTCAGAAACAGAAGTACATCAGCAAACCAGACAGAAAGAAACTGGCGACGAAACTTGGCCTTAAAGACTCTCAGGTATGCTGACGTCCACAAACATATTTTTGTATCGTAGCCTACCTTTGTGGGTGTCTGAGGTAAACTGGTGTGCTCATGTCTTGCGAACTCTTTCTCATCAGGTTAAAATTTGGTTCCAAAACCGAAGAATGAAATGGCGCAATTCCAAAGAAAGAGAGCTTCTGTCGTCAGGAGGTTGCAGGGAACAAACATTACCGACGAAAATGAACCCCAATCCTGACCTGAGCGACGTTGGGAAAAATATTGAAACTGACGCGGCTCTGAGAGAAAGCCCGCGCGCGCCTCTCTGTCAGCCGCGCGGGGATCACGAGCTCAGCGTAGATTTACATTTCACTTCGCCTTCCATCTGCAGCAAGCACTCAGACTTCTCAGAATCAGAGGACGAGGAAATAACCGTGTCATAATCATTAAGCAGACTGTGTAATTTTTTATGATTTATGTTTATGCCCAAAACTGGAGGAAAACTTTCAGAAAAGTGGTGTTGTTTGACACGGTTGTGTGAACTTTATAGGAAACCTTTCAGTTTAAGAGAGAACGTCGTAACCGCTGCGTTTTTGGCAGCTTGTATAGTGTTTTGTATGAATATTTTGTATATATTTTTTATACCAAGATTATTGTAATCTTTCTTAATGATTTGGGATACTTTGTCTATAATCTTAAATTCGTAGATGGCACATTTCTAACTTAAAAGTCTTATATTATTTGGTATACTGATGTTTTGTTTTGTTTTTTTTTGTAAAAAAATGTATATACATGTGAAAAAAATATTTTTACAAATTAAAAATCCAAAGCAAAATATTTTTGTCTGCCTTGAAATTAACATTTTATTCATGGTCAGATACAATTGTATTTTGACCTAATTGAAATGATACAAAATGTTCTTCACCTAAAAGCAATATTTGTATCCATTTTGCCAAACTAAAGTTATTTTTTTTTTTAAATGGATCAGATTTATTATTATTAGGCTATTATATTATATAATATTATCAGACTTGCCAATAAGATCAATGAAACAATGTCACTATTTGCTCACTCCTTCCACAACTACTGAAAAACACAACTTTTGATAATTTGCCACTGAATAACTGACAGAGACTCATTGATGGAGAGGAAAATAATCACATTTATTCCGAAAGCGTCACATGCAATCACTAAATTGACACTGAAAAAATATCATTAAACATTAACAACAACTTTACATAAAACACTTCCTCTTAAAGACTACACAAACAAATTAAACATGAGGCAAATATTTACAATATATTACAACTGAAAATATACACAAACTCAATCAAAATTCAGTCTTGTTTTCTAAAATTATCAGCAATTTATGGGACTATTTGCCTTTTTTTATTATTATTAATTATAAACTCATATCATTGTTTTCCACACAAAAGTTTTCATGTGTTGAAGAAAAAATCTTGGCCGTACGTAAAGCACAGCAAATTATTTGGTGAGATCTAACAGAAAAAATAAAATAAAAATAAGAAATACTGCAAAAGGTCTTCTATTAAAACATCTTCTAGAAAATTATTTTAAAAGGAACCTTTAAAAAGGGTCTTTTTCTGGTTAAACAAAATGCAATCTTTCAAATAAAACATTTCTCAGTAATCTATTTGGACTTCATGCAAATATTTGCCGCATTAGCAAGACACACTAACCCCCAATATTCAGACTAAAGCACATCACACAGATCCTTATGACAAATCATTTTGAATGCAATGTATAACTACCCTAAGATCTTCAGACCTTAATGATTCACATCATTTCATCCCATTCTTTCTCCCCTTAACAAGTATTTTGAGATAAACATACTCTCACACTGAACAAAGCAGACTCATTTTTTTGCAGCTGTTCTTGTAGAATTATAAGAATCTATAAAAGTGTAGTAAGTTTTGGTTTCAAGTCTTCCTGATATCAACAGTATTGCAATAATGCCACTATATGGTCCGTAATGGTTTTTATTAATTGAGATTGTAAAACCTTTTCTGTTATTGACTAATATTTTACCAGAGATTCTGTTGTGATGAAGTTAAATATTCTTTGAATGTAACAATATTGCATAGAGAAAATTGTACTAGATAAAGAGGCACAAACTATGCTCCTGGCACAAAATTAGCTTTAATATTATCAATACTTTTCCAAACAGCTCTTTATGTTATGCAAGTGTTACCAAAACACTTTTTTGTTGGTGAAAAGCAACCACAGTACAGGTCATATTTAACTATATATCTCTGTTAGGTCCCACAGATAGTGCACCACTGGAAGGCTATGATGTCCTTGTATTACTTGCATTTGTATAAAGTCACAGATCTTTAAGACATAAGCTAGCCTGTCTCAACAAGTCCTGTAAGGCATTATTATAAAGTTCAGCACCAAAGTTGTTCACTAGTACATAAAAGTCACCCAACAATTAGATACTATTTAGAAAGTTTAATATATGACTGAAAATAAACATGAATTGGCATCAGTCTTGGAGTTGCTACATCTCAACTAGGTTTATCTCCTTTTTGAACACATTTATACCGCCATCTAGTGTCCATTTCAGGAAATGACGATCTTTGATGAATATTAAACTTTTGAACATGTTTTTTCTTGCATTTCAGGTGATGATTAGGCTGTGATGTGACTTACTGAGCAATAAAGATTTTTCTGGGTTTCCAGCACCCTGTTTTACAGGTTACCAGCACCTTGTAGATTCATATAAAAGAAGCCGAATCTGATATTAAAAAGTCTCAGAAGAGTCCAGCGTGTCATCTTGGTGACTGTTGCTGGTGGAATCACTGTCGTAGCTCTCTGCGCAGCGAGCCGTCTCCTTCAACCTCATTAACATATTCATCTGTGGTAATAGGAACAGGATATTACATGGTAAATCTTCATAAGTAAGAACTATGTAGATACAATTTATATACCTTATATAACTTACCAGTGGGTCTTCTTCTGATTTTGCCTGAGCAGGCTGCTTGCCAGGACTGCCCTCCTGAGATATATTGTACCCGTCGAACCCTATGTCCTCTGGCCGAAGTCGCAGCAGGGAATGCCACTCGTGTTGCTGTGGACTTGCCACCCAAGGGAAGCTCTCCATCACCCACTTCGCCGGGTCCTCCCATGCGGCCTTACGACCATACAGCTGCAGAACAAACAGATAATTATTTGTTTGTTTGCTTTAGCATCCCAATATTGTAATGATGGACATATGATGGAAGGCACCTTACCTGCAGCCCTTCTCTGACAGCCTCCAGCATGTAGGGGATGATGGAGTAGTTCCACAGATCGGTGAACCACACTCTCGAGCCTTCCACATCCATTGGGCAGGACAAAAAGAGTCGAGGTCCTGTGGTGGACAAAATATGTTTTACATGAATCAATATATTAAGCCAGTTTCATACTTAAGAAAAGAGTGATTAACATTAGAAAGAGTTGAAAAATTCTAAGGTAGGCATATGGGTGATTGTGATTGGCTGTTTCCACACTCACCAATTGTGACATCAGAAGAACTATGTGTTTCCAGGAAGCGGTTGAGATGATGCCAAACACATGGGATCCACTCAATAATCTTAACTAGCTCGCCGTTCCTCACACGACTGCTGATCTCGGTTTCTAGAAGCTTCCTTCGCAGGTACCGACCCAGAAAACCTTTCAGTGGCTCCATATGATTGGCACACAAAACCCATCTGAAATAAGAGACCAAGTACAAGACTGGATCCACTTTTACCCATGTATTATAAGCTTGAGCGAAATAAGCGTTGAGAAATGCTTGCAGGACCTCTTGTGGAGAGTTGAGGTATAGCAATTAGCTAACCCCAATTATACATACAGTATATGCTATATAATACATACAAAAATCCAATTTTATAAATTATATATATACAGTGCCCTCCACTAATATTGGCACCCTTGATAAATATGAGCAAAGGCGGCTGTGAAAATAAATCTGCATTGTTTATCCTTTTTATCTTTCATTCCAAAAATTCACAAAATTCCAACCTATCATTGAAGTAAAACAATTGAAAATGGGGGGAAATCTCATTGTGTAAGAAATTTTCACTATTTCATTTGGCCACAATTATTGGCACCCAATTATTGCAATGTCCTTTTCCCAGGGTAACAGCTTGAGTTTTCTCCTAAATGCCTGATTTGGAGAACACCTTATAGAGATCAGAGACCATTCCTTCATACAGAATAGACCCTTCAGATTCACAGCTCCATGTTGGTGCTTCTTCTCTTCATTCACCTCATCATTTTCTACAGGGTTCAATCAGAGGACGGGAATGGCCATAGCAGAAGCTTTTTTGTGCTCAGTGACCCATTTTTGTGTTGTTTTTGAGGTTTGTGTTTGGATTATTGCCGGTTGGAAGATCCAAACATGGCCCATTATAAGATTTCTAACAGGGTCAATCACTTATTGATTTTTTATATGTTGGTATTTAATAGAATCCATGATGCCATGTGTCTAAACAAGATGTTCAGGACCTCAGCAGAAATATAGGCCCACAACATCAAAAATACAGCAGTATATTTCATTGTACACATGGGGTACTTTTTTATCCCTGTGTGCACCAAACCCATCTTGAGTGTTTGCTGCTAAAAAGCTCATTTTTTAGTTTCATCTGACCATAGAAGCCTGTCCCATTTGAAGTTACAGTCATGTCTGATAACTGAATATGCTGGAGATTGTTTTTGGATGAGCTAGGAGAATTTTTCTTGAAACCCTCCCAAACAACATGTGGTGATGTAGGGACTGTTTGACCATTTTTTTCTAATGTTTTCTGACCCCGAGACTCAACTATATTCTGCAATTCTACAGCTGTGATCCTTGGAGAGTCTTTAGCCACTCAAACTCTCCTCCTCACCGTGCATTAGGACGATATAGACACACGTCCTCTTCCAGGCAGTTTCGTAACATTTTCTGTTGATTGGAAATTCTTAATTATTGCCCTGATGGTGGAAATGGGATTTTTCACTGCGCTAGCTCTTTTCTTAAAGCCGCTTCACTAATTTGTGAAGCTCAATTATCTTTTGCTGCACATCAGAAATATATTCTTTGGTTTTTCTCATTGTGATGGATGATTAAGGGAATTTGGTCTTTGTGTTCCTCATATTTATAATCCTGTGGAACAGAAAGTCATGGCTGGACAATTTCATGCTCCTAGTGTGCTAAAAAAATTAAATATGAATGGGAATATACTTCAGAGATATTTTACTCACAAGAATTTCTAGGGGTGCCAATAATTGTGGCCAACATCCATTGGAGAAAAACATTTATTTCATATGAGATTTTCTCCCCACTTTCAATTGTTTTACTTCATATAGGTTAGCATTTTGTTAATTTTTTGAGGGAAAGATCAAAAGGATAAACAATGCCGATTTATTTTCACAGCTGCCTTTGCTCATATTTATCAAGGGTGCCAATATTAGTGGAGGGCACTGTATATATATATATATTTATTTTTTTTACTTATGAGGATATTAGAATAATTTCTTAAGGATCATATATATATATAATATATATATATATATATTTTAATTATGAATATTAAATATTTCTTAAGAAAAAAGTAATGGCTGCTAAATATATTTAGCTTTGCCATCACATGAAAAAAAAATATAGTACAAAATATAGTGAAATACAAAAATATAGTACAACAGAGAGCACTTTTAAATTGTAGTAATATTTCAACATTACTGTTTTTACTGATATATATTATATGTTTTATTTATATATTTGTTATATAAAAAAATATGCATTTGATATCAATATATATATATATAATGAATGTATGTATTAAATAAAGAAAAAAGTAAATAGTAATATTAAAAATATTACAAAATAGTAGTAAATTAAAATCTGAATGAGATGATACCTGAAATTATGATGAAGCTGTAGATTTGGAGTGGGTGATGGGGTTTGATTCATGGTTCCAATAATGTAAGGACTGTGAGAAAATAATATAATTAAATATACATGAAATCTACCATGAAACATGAAAATTTAAACAAAAAATCAGAATTTTCACAGTTAAAATCATTGGCACAATCTGTTGTGATGCTCACCACTGGTGGTTCTTGCAGTTGAGCAGGCCGTTGAAAATCTCGGCTAGTGAGGTGACATGGTGAAGGTTATCTAGTATAAGCACCACAGGTATGTCAACAGCATGCACACTGGTTTTACACTGGTCTGCCAGGTTGGACAAGTACTGCTTCAGCGCCTGTATAAAACACACTGTGCATTATTACCAGAACCTTCAAATTTGCAACATGCTGAAAGAAAAACCTTGGAGTTTTGTAACACTAAAAGTGTTTAGAATCTATTACATTGCTTGAATAAATCAGCCACCTACAATGTCTCAATGTTTATAAAGAAAATTATTAAGTGAATGGGATATAAACCTGTCATTAAGTTTTGTATTATTTATTCAATCAGATTAACTGACCTTAGTAGTTTTGTTATCAACATTGAAAGTGGCGATTGCTTGATGTTCCAGCTGTTTTCCCTCTTTTAGGACCATGTACTCGGCCAGTCTGCTGGCTAGAAAGCTCTTCCCTGTGCCAGAAGGCCCTGAAAAGATGATTCGTCTGTGCTCCTCCAGCTGAGAGATGTATCGCTGCAGAACTGGCTTCGGAATGAGCGTCTCAAACGCCAAACTGTCCTCACTATTGACAGACAAGTCTGCAGATGGACAGACAAGGCTTCGATCATGAGGAAACTGTCAGAGACCTGTGTCGTCAATGCATTTCAATGGTGTGGTGTCATGTTTTCAAGACTAGTGACTTCTAAAAGAGCAATAGTCGTACCTTTCAGCTTGACAGAGATGGTATCGCTTTCTCCCACTAGATAACCGCATGGCAGAAGTTCTGGTGTATCTGCATCACTGGCACGATGGATGTCTCCAATGCTGTACTCTATCACACTGTCAGTGTTCAGACCCAACTGTGTGACAGGATCTACGTTGATGATATATTCCTGTTGGAGTGACAGGAACATGTGTTTTTTCATAGGATTTCAGCTTAAAGGTCTCCAAACTCTAAGTAAAAGCGGTTTTTGTACCTTAAAGAGTCGTCTGACTACACCATCTAGGACATCCCATTTGGTTTTTCCACTGACACCAATGCAGCCCAGCAAGAACTGAGAAGGTCTGCACTCCTGCCAAAAGCAGTACAAAGAAGTGTTTGAAGTGACACTAGTGAGATCATTGAGTTATTTTTGCTGAAAAGTCTTGAGTTGTACCTCTTTCCACTCTGGATCTTTCTCCAGACTGACCACAACCTTCACATGCTGTCCCTCTTTCCAGGAACTTCGATCTCCACTGTCTTCTAGCAACATATCTATAATTCAACAGAGAATTTCCACAATTTGTAATGCCAGATTTATTTTAATTCTTGAAGTTAAGAAGTTTTTTCTACCTAAGCTGGTGGATTCTGTGAGGCTGAGTTGAGAAGAAAGGCCCACAGAAGAAGGGGAGATGGACATCTGAGAAGGAGCTCTGCTACCACTGCCTCGGCTCTCCATCTTTAATCTGTCATTCTCCACTTTCAGCCTCTCAATCTCAAACTGATAGGATACAATGGATTTTATGACAGAATAAAGTAAAAAATTGGCCTCCACATTAAACATATTGAATGTGTAAGAGAGTATAAGCATGTATTAAAGGGATAGTTCACCCAAAAATTCTGTCATTAATCATTCACCCACATGTCGTTCCAAACCCGCAAGACCTTCGTTCATCTTCAGAACACAAATTAAGATCTTTTTGATGAAATCCGAAAGCTTTCTGACCTGCATAGATAGCAATGCAATTGAAATGTTCAAGGCCCAGAAAGGTAGTAAGAACATCATTAAAATAGTCCATGCGACATCAGCGGTTCAACCATAATTTTATGAAGCTTCGAGAATAATTTTTGTGTGCAAATAAAACAAAAATAACTTTATTCAACTATTTCTTCTTTTCCTGTCGGTCTCTGCCGCCATTCACGAGAGTACCACAACGCATGCGTGTGCATTCTTTTTCTTGCAAATGGCGGTTCCTGCGTCAGAAGCACCACATGCATGCGTCGTGGGACTGTCGTGAACGCCCATAGAAGACTGACCCGGAAGAGAAGAAATCGTTGAATAATGTTATTTTTGTTTTCTTTGTGCACACAAATTATTCTCGTAGCTTCATTAAATCATGGTTGAACCACTGATGTCACTTGGACTATTTTAACGATGTCTTTACTACGTTTCTGGGCCTTGAACGTGATAGTTGCGTTGCTGTTTATGCAGGGTCAGAAAGCTCTCAGATTTAATCAAAAATATCTTAATTTGTGTTCTGAAGATTAACAAAAGTCTTACGGGTATGGAATGACATGAGGGTGAACATTTTTGGGTGAACTATCTTTTTAAACATATTGTCTTGTTAAAGCAGATGCTCACTTGCATGCGGCTCATGGATTCTCTTAGTTGGTCCAGTTGGTGGGCGGAGCTGAGAGCCTCCAATCTGATGTCTGTGAGTTTCATTTCTTTATCACGCAGTTCACTGTGCAACTGCATGACTGTTTCAGCCTCGCTGTCCGTACACTCTGAAACCCTGTGACAAACACATAAGTAATATCAAACAAAAAAGAAAACAAACAAGATTAATTTAAAACACATCAGCGGAACAAAACAAAAATGAAAACAAATGTAAACAAATAAGAAAACAGTAAAACAAAACAAAGATAAAAAACAAAGCAAAATCTAAACAAACAAACAAAAAACACTTAAATACCAAACAATGCAAAATATTGAAAAAATATACAAACAAATAAAATAAATTATTGTGTTGTTTTGTTTTTAATATTAGTTCTTTATTTTTATTTTATTTGGAAAAATCACAAACCATTAAATATTGATTAGCAGTGAAAGTGAATTTTCCATCAATGAACTGTGGAAGTAGTGCAAGAATCAGAAATAGCAACAATACTTAGTTATTTATGAATCAGGGCATATCATGTTTTAAAACTGTTAATTGCTCAGAATGACTAATGTAGGAGTCATTGGTTGAACATCTGTTCGTGGCATTTTATTCAGGGAACTAATCATCAGAGATTGAGAAATATTGGTATTGTTTGTGCCATTCCCTTTACCGTGCCAGTGAGGCAGACCTCATGGACTTGCTGCTACAGCCCCAGACAGGCCCAAGTGCAGGCAGCGAGGACAGTTGAGGACTATGAACATACACATATCAACCATGAGAGAAACTCTGAGGGTGTTCCACGTTGCATTGGACATTTATAATATGCCATCACATTGAGAGTTACTCTGTAGCAACATCAAATTTGGATGTGTGTAACTTTTTAGTTTACAAAATGGGTGGTATTTTCCAAAAACACTACCTAGTTCTAGACTAAATCACGCTGTAAATGGTGCTTGTCTATTATAAATATTTCTTCTATCCAAAATGAGGCTTAAGAAGTTTCCAGAAAATCTAATATTTCAGAAAACACCTGGATAAAGGTGTGCTACCTGAACCAAGACCAAAAAGGAATCGGGCTATTATTATAGAAAAATAAGAAATAATAATACATTGATTAGTAATAATAATAATAATAATGTTATTCTTATTATTATTAACACAAGAGAAAATAAATTAGATAATTAGATAATAGATAGTAATAAATTCTATTTATAATTTATACATTTTTATAAAATAATAATTTACAATAAATGATTAATTAAAATAAATAAATGTACAATAATAATACTTATAATAATACATTATTTTATTAGTATTATTGTTGATATGAGGAGCTTAGTAGATACATTTATAATAATAATAATAATAATAATAATACACAATTCTAAATAATAAATAGTAAAAAATAATAATAAATAGCAATAAATTATTTTTTTATTTTAATTTAACTTCTGCACAATTATTCTGACATGAAATAAAAATAGGACAAGGAATTATGGGTTGCAAAACTATTCTTATGAACAGATATTATTAAAATATTTATTATAATAAGTTATTAAAATAAATACATGTATAATAATAATAATAATAATAATTTGGTATAATTATAATAATCATTTACAACAAATTATTCATTCAAATAAATAAATGTTATAATAATAATAATACATTTTTATTAGTATTATTGTTGTTGTTGTGAGGAGCTTACAGGGAGTTGGAGTGGGAGTTGCGTATCATGGGAGAAGATGCCGTTGAGGGGAGTTTGGGTGAAGATGGCAGAGAAGAGTCCGTCATCTCTTCAATGTCCGAGTGAGAGGATGCCGATTTAGGAGACTTTTTCTTCCCGAATGCTTGTTTAAAGGAGCTCCGCAGCTGTGGAAAAAACTAAATCTGTTACTACGAAACCTTCAACACACAGCTGTTAGTAGTTAGTATCCTTTTTAAAGTTTATCTTTATGAACTATCCCTTTAAAACTTTCCAGAAATATAAAAAGATATTCCGAAGGAGTCATTTATCCCACCTTACCTCATACACCTGTACCATAACATGAAAGCACAGGGAAAATCAGACAAAAAACATAATTCAACACCATGTAGCTAAATCACCACTCGCTCAAACAGTTAGCAGATTTTATACTACAAATGCAAAATGTGTTTTGGATCACGCATTCTGAAGGAGGGGAGATCACCTGCACGACATAAATCTGATAAATCTAGTGATGAAAAACACTGGCTCTAGCTCTAAAAATGCAGAACGACATCAACACTTCGATAACAAGGTTAGCATTGCATACGTAGTTATCAGGTAATTTTCCTCCACCAGATGATACAGCCTGAATGCAAGAGGACAAATGAATTTATGATATTGATGACTGATATTTACTATACACTTTCAAAACATATAGTGCTGCCAAACGATTAATCGTGATTAATCGCATCCAAAATAAAAGTTTTTGTTTACATAATATGTGTGTGTGTACTGTGTATATTTATTATGTATATATAAACACATACACAAGCATGTATATATTTAAGAAAAATATGTTTATATATTAAATATATTTATATATAATATAATTTATATGAATATTAATATATACATGTAAATATTTTCAAAATATATACTGTATGTGTGTGTATTTATATATACATAATAAATATACACAGTACACACACATATAATATGTAAACAAAAACTTTTATTTTGGATGCGATTAATCGCTTGAAAAAAAAACACATAAAGCCAAGAATATCTAAGTTTAATCCACTAAGGTACTACTAAGACATAAGTATTCACCTTTCCTCCACCACATGTAGGCTGATGAAATGAAACATCCACAATTGAAAAGAAAATGTAACATTTAAATAGTTAAAATAAATAATCCAATCTAGCATTGATCTGACTCTAACTAGTCTGTTCAATCTTGGAGAGAACCGTGTTTTAGGAGAAAAGAAGGTATTTTTGCATCGGATGGATGGGTTTGAACACTTACCCAGTTCTTCTTCTTCTTGTTCTTAGCATCCAGCTCAAGGTTGCTGCCAATGCTGGAGTGGCTGGTGGCGCTGGTCATGCTGGAGACGCTGTCCGATGAGGGCTGCCTGTGGATACGCAACTCTCGCTGGGACTGAGGCGACCCGTTAACAGAATCAAGAGAAACTGAGGGAGGGAAAGAAAAAGAAAAATGAAGCATAGGCAATACATGTGATACTGTTTATTTTATTGTACTAAAGTTATTGAGATCTCACCTTTGTGGTTTGTTAATGTTGGGTCTGGTGTGTTAATGACTCCATTGATGGTGGCTTGAGTCGCTGAGTTCTGCTTCTGAAGGAGCTCAATGGTCTTCCTCATGTCATTCAGCTCTGTGTCCTGCAAAAAAGTGATATTAAACAATATTAAATGATCTTTAACAATAATACATATTTAGAGACCAAATAAAGCTGTTTTCCTCATAGGGACGTGTTTTAGGTTATAAAATGTCATGAGGACTTCTGATCCCCACAAAAATAATAAAACACACAGTCGTTCTCACACACACCTTCTGTTCTGCCGTCGTCGTCAGGCTCTGCAGCCGGATGGTCATGTTTCCTAAACTCTGCTCAAAAGCCGCCACAAGGTGAGCCTGAGGACACACACAATTTCATTTACAAAGTAAATCAGTTTTATTTTATTAAGCAAAATGCCATAAATGGACAAAGACTCAAAGCAGAGTTAAACCAGATGTTGAGCAGTCAACTAAAGTGTGATCACATTTCTAGAAAAATGTGGGTCGCAGCTCGTCAGTAATGGATCCAAATATGTCTGTGAGACTGAGTTTTGTGATAAAGACAAGCTGTGGCATGAACTCGGTTGTTAAGCTGACATTTAGAGGATAAAGAAACGGGTAAAAACTCATTAGCAGTTTAAAGACTGACATCCTCAACTAATGTCAACAAAAACACAGAAATATTTTTATATAAATAAATACAAATATAAAAAGAAAGAAAGAAAATACAAATAGTAAAAAGAAAATTACAAAATGATAAATACTTCTAATATAAGCAATAATTATAATAAACTATTTTATACTCTACTTTTATTATAAGATATTATTTATATAATTGCTATATATGTATAACAAAATGCATTAATATATATTTTAGTAGCAATAAACATTTATAAATGTATATGATATTGTGGATTGTATAGTATAATTTAATTTTCTTTTTATATATATATTCACACATATACAAAGACATGTATACATACAACAATCAGTATAATATATTATAGATCGATATAACTGATATGGATAACACAAGTGTATTCATAATATATTTTCATAATAAATAACACTACTTTCAACTGCGAGATAAATTGAAATATGACAATTAATATTACACACACACACACACACACACACACATGCATGCATATAATATATAAATATAATATAATATAATTGATTCATAATAATACTACAAATATCACAAAAAATACAAATAAAATTCCAAAATGATAAATACTACTAATACAGGTAATAAATATAATAAACTTTTATACTCTGCTTTTAATATAAGCTATTTTTTATATAATTTATATATGTATTATAAGATGTATTTATAATATATATATTTACATTTACATTTAATCATTTAGCAGACGCTTTTATCCAAAGCGACGTACAAATGAGAACAATAGAAGCAATCAGACCATCGAGAGAGCAACAGTATACAAGTGCCATGACAAGTCTCAGTTAGTCTAGCACAGTACACGTAGCTAGGATTTTTTTTTTTTTTTTTTTTTTTTTAAATAGAATAGGTAAGTGTTAGTATTAGTTAGTCAGGTGCTGGCGAAAAAGATGTGTCTTTAGATGTTTTTTGAAAATGGCTAAATATATATATATCTTAACAATAAATATTTAGAAATGTATATAATATTGTGGATAGTATAGTATAAGTGAATTTTCTTAATATAAACACACACACATTTATATATTTTAAGATATATATGTAATAATATTTTTTTATTTTTATATAATATAAATCATATGTAAATATGAATATATTTATTTATGTGTATATATATATATTATGTAATGCATGATTATATCGTGTATTTTAAATCGATTTGACAGCATATATATATATATATATATATATATATATATATATAGTATGTATGTATACATATGCAACGACCTTATACATGATACAAAACAACAACAGATTAATCCCAAGAGTCACAAACGAAGCAGCATCACAAACTCCCTCAGGGCATCATCATATTAAACAACCAGCTCTAAAAAGTCAAACATCTTCAGCCCACCTCAGTGAATTCTCGCTTCCTCCATTTACTCTGTTTTTTTGAGCTGCCGCTGTGGCTCTTGCTATGCCTGAGAAGCTTAGGTTTAGTCCTCTCACAGACCCTCTTCAAAGATGGGTAATGATTCAGAGGATGCCAGGTAACTGCTCGACTGGAGTTAGACTTGCCTGTCAACATCTTTGGGATGATGAACTGCATACGTACTAAAACACAGAGGACGACGTGTACCGTAGATTCTGCTCAGCTGTGGCCGCCAAAAATGAGCAACCACACTCGTACACAACACAACAAGCGTATCACATGCAACATGAGCCGATAATCAAGGGACTGGAGATCTGGAAGACTTCCATCGGATGGAGTCAGAGGTTTGTGTTTGGGCATGTGCTGTTTCAAACATCAGATAACCCCCAACATGGCTTCGTCAAAGGGCTTTCGTCCAAGCAGAGGAGCAGTCGGTGCATTTGTGTGTGCGTAAAACACTTTAACAAACACCCAGAAGGGCAAATGCCTCTAGTTTTTTTTTTTGTGAAACCCGTATGAGAGCTTGACGGATGGATAGGGGTTTTAGGATGTGACGATTCATTAGGTTGTGTCGGCCAAATGCGGGCTGTCACATTTGTTTTATTGAGCAAATAATTCCACATAAAGGTGCATCTCACACATATACACACATACACACAAAATCACACACCATCTTACTCAATACAGTGCAGGCAGCCGGAAAAATAAATCACTATTTTACCAGCTGTTAAAGCTGTACAAAGGTCAAGACTACACCATGTTACAAATCCAACATGAACCGGTTCTAACTACTAACTACTAACAACATCTTTGATAACACCTCAGTTTCCAAAGTCAATAACCATTTAAAAATTGCCAATTGAACCACTGAGCATATCTGTGCTTATAGTATGTGTGTGTAAAATACATAATAAATATACACAGTTTGACATTTTGCATTAATCACAATAATTTTGATTATTACAATTAATTAGATATTATTAATTATTTTTACCATTTTATTTTAGTAATTGTGACTTCTTATTTCCTGGTTGGATCTTTATTTCTCACAATATGACTTTTTTATCAGATTTATTCTCAATGATGCTTGATGCTCAAGAGCTATGCTATGCAGATTTTGAATTGAATATGAATGAAAACTAGTTGAAAGGAAAGAAGCGATTCAGTGTTTTTTGAAGGTGTATTGTGGTTAATAGTGCCAAAACGACTGTCCAGTGTACTCACATTAGCACTGAGCTGTGTTGTGAGCGCCGAGACCTTCTCCTGCGACGTATCCAGTTCCCTCCGCAGCTTACGGATCTAAACAAACATTAAATTCAGTTATTCAAACACAAGCTGACTTCTGATGCTAATGTCAGACCAGTTTGTGGTTTCTCATATAATAATGTGCTAAGGAGAGACTAGCCCTTGATCAGCATGAAAGGGAAACTTAAACACAAAGATTAAAGAGTAGATATCAAGGACAGTTACCACTAAGACCGTCATGACAAACAGAAATTTTCAAAGGTTTAAAGAGAGTTACATCAAAGTGTGTTTAAAATTACAAACCAGCTGAGAAAAACAGTGTTTTGGACAGTCTACAGACTCCAATGTGCAACACAGTCAATAATTTACATTATAAGAAATGAGGGATGCTGTTCTCACCTCCGTTTGAGCCTTTTCCTCAGGCTAGAGATGGAAAAAGAAGAAAAGACAAAGATTAATGGTTTGAAATAAAGTTTTTGTGTAAAGAAAGACACTTAAGAGAAAGAGAAGTCACCATGAGGATTTTGTGTATTACCTTTACCTGATAAACACAGTTTAAACATTGGTTAATTTCTCTTATCTGTAACTTAACTGCTTGTAATTTCTCATTAAGTCTGACATTTATGACTATAAAGTCTTATTGACTTTAACAGTGAAAACTTATTTAAGTTTTTACAGCTAACTTGTAAGTTTGTAAAGCTAACAAAAGTATCACAAAACAACCCAGACATATGAAAGAACCATTGAACTTGAACATTTAGCATCAATTCAAAATCGTTTGACTCACCGTAGAATAAACTGACGATGTGCTAGAGACTAGAGACAAAGATGAGCCATGAACTGTGAAGAGAAGAAAAATACAATCAAAATAAAACCATTGTTGTATTGCAGCAGCATGTGAGCCATTGAAAAACTAGCAGGATAAGCTAGCACATACTGAAACACCATAAAGTGCTTATCACCTTCAAGTGGGCTTTTGTTTAGTCAACAATAAATTTATGGCCAGTATATTTCTGATAAGTTATACGTGCAAGTATGTTTTTTCTTGATAAGTGTTATTGCCAAACCAAAAACAAAAGGAAACAAAAGTGTGCCAAAACAAATTAACTGTGAAATCATTTGTGGGTGAAAGGATATTCAACTTGCCCTTGCGATACAAGGTTATAAATCCCCTTTAGCACACTGCATATTCACAAAGAATTATGAGTTTGTGTGTTCCTCTCCTTGTATTTTCAAAATGAAAAAAAAAAACTCTGTCAAGTGGTGCTTAAACTAAACTAAGGGATCAGTCTTCATGACTAATCTCAAGGATGGTTTCTTCACGGTCCGGAGAAATTGCTTAAGGGGGATTTTTAACCCAAGACAAAAAACCTAGACAAGAATGACATTTTAAATAAAAGCTGAAATTTAGCAGCCATTACTCAAGTCTTTATTGTCATGATCCTTCAGAAATAATTTTAATATGCTGATTGGGTGCTCAAGAAACATTTCTGATTATTAACAATGTTGAAAACATTTGTGCGGCTTAATATTTTTATGGAAAGCATGAATTTTTTTCAGGATTCTTTGATGAATAAAAAGTTCAAAAGAACAGCATTTAATTGAAATCTTTAGTAACATTAGAAATGTCTTTACTGTCACTTTTTATCACTGTAATACATCCTTGCTGAATAAACATTCATTTCTTAATGGTACATGAATATGGTAATCATTCAGTACCATGATACATCAAAATACCACCATTTTACAATGGTGCCACCACAGTGCTTTTAAAGCCCTGCAGTGCACATTAATTTCACCAAATACAAATTTATTTAACGGTAATGGCTCTCTGAGCCAACTTTTTCCTTTTTAAGCCAATAACAAACAGACTGGGCAAAAATAACCTTTTAAAAAACTGCATTAGATTGAGGACATGCATCATTGCGAACAGCAACTGTTGTTCTTTTTACAAGCCTGAACACCACTGCTAAAGTTCACTGGCACATTGAAATCAACACCATCACTACCTTACAAAGACATGAATCATAAATGCAGAAAGCAAAAGAGCCTTGGGACAAGTGGTGTTGAGCCAATGCAGGCGAGTTAATCATCAAATCAGCATTAACTGTGGGGTAAAGGCTGCCAGGCCAACAAAGCCGCTCTTTGTTTGTTTATGCTTTGGCGCAAGTAAGGACACACGTTACAGCCTGACGTTGTCAAAAACCCTAACATTAATGACAACCTATCATTTAGTTATTAGCTAATGGAACAATGCAGGTCTGTTTCCTCTTTTCCAAAAACATGACATTATGGATTAAGCTATAATAGTAAATTCTAATAGCAGACAGAAATAATGCATTCAGATGATACTAGCTCATATTTAATCTCCTTATACACACAAAAATCGCACAAATTCACAATAGTTTATTTAGATCCATCAGAATCATTCTGAAGTCTCACCTTCCTCCAGGCCCTCACGGAAAGATCCGGAGCTGCTCATAGCGCGGCTCTTTTCCTCCAGGCTCATCGATAAGTTCCTCAGACGTGGATCGCTGTAGGGGTCACATAGGTTGTCGTGATTGCCCTGACCGTTGGTGCCGCGCAAAGTTGCTATCTGAGAAGCTGTGGTGGGGCTGCCTGGATTGTCAATACAGGGATCAGGGTTAAAAAAATACTAAGATTGAACCTAATGACATGAATGTGCATTCAAAGGTCACAATAAGGGGGAGACTAGTAGATATTTTAGTTAAAGCATAAAATTAAATTTTTCAATAAAATTGACAATTCTAACTTAAAACTTAAAACACAATTTGAGCTGCATTAAGTCTGCTGCTAATATTGGGTAATAATTCAACAGACGATTATCTAAAATAACATTTTACACATAATCCAGGAATGCACCATTCTGGGTGACACCGATTATATCGGTAATTATTTTCATGCTATGGCCGATAACCAATAAATGGCTGATATTAAAATGTATACTATTTTGTCAAAAAAATAAACATAAAACAAACAAAAAAATATTTTTTTAAGCATCACAACATTACAATGCATTGCATGAAAAATGGATATTCATTGATATCAGATTTTCTAGATAACATCTAGATTTTTTTTTTATATTTATTTTTTTATTAACTTTATATCACCATTAGATAAGAGCAAAGGTAATCTAAATGTACAAAAAAAGGAAATGAGCAAGAAAAATTTATATCAAATATCAACCGATAAGATTACATATGTATATTAAATTTATCGGTATCGGTTGAGATATATAAAAATTATAATTATATATAAACACCCACCCACCAATATTAACACTGGTCGATAATCATAATCAATATGGAAACAATATATTGTGCATCTTACAGTGTAAACCCTAGAGTAACAAAAAATAAACCAGTGATTAACGCATATTTTCTTGTGTTTACCAAGTGTGCTAAAGTTGAAGCGTGTGCCGGAGGGCGAGCTGAGTGTAGAGGCAGGGGTGTAGGGGGAAGAGCCAATTGAATCTGGGGGCCCAACAGCTGACGGATAACGTAGCCAATCACGGGCCTCTTCATGACCTTTGACCTGAGGCACATGGCCATACCTGCAGGTTTAAAACAAGTGTAAGTCAGTGAAATGGAGAGTTGTTTTTCTCTTTCGCATGAATGTTCTCTTGAAAACAGCTCCAAGATAAATGTCACAATGCCAGGATAAGCACAGCTCTCCAATCTATGGTGGGTAACAGAAAACCCATGTCCACAGCTCCAAGCTCCCATGATTATTTGCATACTACAATATTTAACCAGGTCAGCAGGTACATACAAAGTAAATACCATATTGTGTACTAAACGAATCAAAACCCAGTTAAAACAAACTGCAATGATATACTATCAATATATTAGCATACTACTGACATAATCAGGGCTCTAGACTAAAACAATGAGTAGGGAGCCACTGGCTCAAAAAAAAGGAAAATTAAGGAGTTTAATTATTGTTTTGGCTGACTAATTAGATTTAGATTGATAGAATAAAAAATTACTTATTACACAAAATCTCTGTTGTGAACACGTATTATTAATTCCAAGTAACTGTTCTCTGTTTGTTTTAAATCTGACATGAATGAAAAAAGATTTGTGGTTCAATGAGGGAGTCAGTTGCTCACTCAGGAATGACCCACTGACAATCTGATTCAGAAATGAGTCTGAGACTGTTTTGTGAATTTTTTTTGACTAAAAAGAACCAGTTCAAAAGAGTCATTTTAAGGAATCAAGGAAGGTTTACTGTCATTCCAAAAACATGAAGAACATGAAAGGAACAAAACTAAGTACTGAGTTTTCCTGTTTATTTTCCCCCCTTCATATTATTGTTACAAATTTATATTTTTTGTAGTCACAGTCAGGAGCCCTGACCATAATGCACACAAGAAAGACAAAAACACAAAGCAAAACTGGCCATTTGACCACAAAGATAGCGTTACCTGTCCTGTTTCCGTGGGAGTGTGCTGCGGGTAAATTTAGGGCTAGCAGAGGGGGAGGAGTGAGGGCTAGAGAAGTGTACAGGGCAGACAAAACAAAAAGAGGCAGATAAAAGTGACAGAAAAGGGAGAGGAGATAAAGAAATTATTAAAGAGAAGTAGGTGGAAAGGAAGATAGATCATCACTAAATATATAAACCATACTTTCAAGTCAAAAACTGCTGGAAGAATCATTTCTGTTGACATGAAGGTAGCATGGTTGAACAATCGGTTTCTCACCTATCTGAGAGGCCATTTCTGACGCTGGTTGGTCCGATTAAGACATAAATCTTCCTTTCCCAAGGAAACATCAATGGAGTCACTATTGATGTGATTGGAGCCCAATCCATCCCTGCCTCCCCAAGGAGAGAAAGCTGATCCTGGGCTGGGGGTCATAGAGGAAAGTGTCTGCTCTCCATGACCCCCAGAGGGCACCGTCAGGCTGTCACTATAAACTGGGCCGCTGCCTCCGCTGGCGACAGACGGTGTGTTTACAGAACCATTCTGCTGGATGGGCGTGGCATGAAGATTGGAGATGATGGTGGAGTTCTTCATGTTCTCCATGGTGGTGACCGGAGCTTGCTTGTTGCAAGATTTGCTACCAAAGAGTCTGGATCCAAAGGGGGAAAGAAATTCAACAACAAGATTAAAAAAATTGAACTAAAATGGTTGCAATTGCAACAAAAAGTAAACATTGTGACAATAACTGAAAATCTAGGTTTCATCATAGTAGACTGCATGCCAATGTCACTCTACTCTGTCTTTTTAATGACTCTGTGATATCCCATTCACAAACAAATGACTCTTACGAAGCAGTTTTTTTTAATGAGTCAGTCAAAAAAAGATTCATGAAACTGTCTCAAACTCGCTTCCAAGTTAGTGATTTGAATCAATAAGCAGGGGAAATGTTCATAGTGCAGGCTGCAGTGACCGAATTGCAAACAAAATGACTCTTATGAACTGATTACTAGAAAGATTCACAAAATTGCTTTTGAGTTTGACAGCCATTACTGAGATCACAATTAACACCCTCACTGAATCATGAGTCAGTTTTTGGTTATGTCCATTTCAAAATGAACTAGGAAATGTAATGTGTATTTTTGGTTTGTGAAAATCAGTTTATTTATAGACTGGTTGTTCATATGAACATGTGTAATTAATGATACATTGATGCATTAATGATACATTAATGAAACATTTAAGTATTCTACCAAAAAAAGTAGCAAAGTAAGTTCCAGCAGAACTGACAAGAATCACTTTTATGTTTTTTTTTTGTTGATCATTGACAGCAAAATGGAAATCAACGTCATTCTTCACTGAGGGTGTCAAAACCGGCCCCTGGAGGGCCACTATTCTACAAAGTTTAGCTCCAGTCCTAATTAAACAACCCTGAACCATCCGTCAGGTCTTCGGGCTCACTAAAAACCTCCAGGCAAGGGTGTAGGGGCAGCTAAACTCTGTAGGCCACTAGCCGTCCAGGATGGACACCTCTGTTCTTCACAAAGAAAAATATGAGATAAGGAAAGTCTGGCACCTCTGATTTTTCTCATTACTTCATGGACTGCCTGGTCTGATAACATCAGTCTATCTGTAGTCTGGTTCTACTAACTAGGAGAGCAATCAGTCAGAGCTAGCAAGCTAATCAGCTAGAACAAACACTAGCCTCTTGGTCTGTGCCATGTCTTAGAGAAACATCAAGAAGCCCAAGGAAAATGCACTTGTGGTGGCCAGAAGACGCCTTTCAAGCCTCAGAATCTCAACCAACATCAAATCGCTCAGATAAACAGTGAGTCCTGTGAACGCTGTCCAGCACTCAAGGAGGAGAATATTCTGGAACTCACACAGCCCAGCTGAGAACTGCTGTGTAAATATTTGAGGGACCTAAAATGGTGCTTTCACCCACATCAAGTAAAAAACATGCCTTGCAAAATACATTTTTCATCAACAGTCTTTCAAGTCTACATGAGCTAAATTTCAAGAACTTACCTACGAAGGGTTGGCGAGGACATTTCTGAATACTTTCCTCCTGCTTGCCGTCCAGCTTGGCACCCCATCTGGGTAGTTGTACTAGTCTTAAGTACCTGGCTCTCCACATCGGAAAATATACCCTTTTCTCTGTCTGTCTGGTTAGTAGTTCCAATTGGAGACTTGACTAAGTTGCGATTCTTAGGATTGGGAAGTGTGGCGGTACCTTTATTGCAAAAACTAGCATCAAGGCTTGAGTTGTTGGAGCGGTTAGAAAAGCGAGCCGTGCCGGTACGACTAGGCCTTGGTAAACTACGGTACTGAAGAGTCATCCGAGCACTTGGAGGAAGGTATCCATCATCAACAGTCGTCTGACGACTCACAATTCGACTCCCAGAAAACCCAACTGATTTAGGTATCCTGCCCACTGTCGCAGAGCCACTAGTTACCACAGCTCCACTCGCAGTTATTGTTGCCATAGCGCCCGGAGCCTTCTTGAAGCCAAAAGTGCTGGTTGGGGTGCGTGAGGTTGAACTGAGGGGAGGTTTCTTGGTGTCATCAACAGTTGTGGAGTGGGTGCCGTTGGAACGTCCTTTCTCTGACACCTTGGCGTCGTCGGTCTTACCTGTGGGATGATCAACGACATGGACTGTCAAGCACAAAATTAAATCATGTTTTTGAACATTTTTGAATATAGTAGCATGGTCCATGTCGGGACTCGTCTGAACATAAGTCTCGGCAAAGCAGCGCAGCACACCACACATAAGACAATGTAGGTGTTATAGTGCAATGTGATGCGATCTGTGATCAGATAATACATCTCTGTGGCTTTCATGCCTCAGGAAACCACATGAAAACAGAGACGTGGCTCAGTCAGTGTTGTTACTCTTAACTAAAACTATTTAAAATTGGTTTAATTAACTAAAATAAAGCTTAAATAAAAGAAAAAATATTAGATAAGATGAAGAACTTAAAAATGTAACCAAATTTTTTTTTTAAGTGTAAGTACTAAAACAAAACCAAATAAACAAAGCTAAATAAAAACTAAAACTAAAACAAAAACATTTTATTTAGCTGATTTTCTTGCTCTAGGAGCAGATGAGCAACATTTTTCGTTATTTCTAGATGAAACATTATTAATATTTCAGTCAAAGGAACAAATTACCTCAAAAATGAAAATTTGGTCATTTACTTACCCTCATGTCATTTCAAACCTTTATGACTTACTTTCTTTCTCTGGAACACAAACATGTTTTTTGGACCCCATTGATTTTCATTTTATGAATAAAAACATTCATCAAAATACATTGTTTTGTGTTCCAAAAAAGCTTTGGAAATACATGAGGATATGAAACATGACTATCTAAACCATTACCATGTGTCTTGCAGTTCGTAGTTATTGTAGATTTAGTCCGTGGAGAGGTGACGCCCACCTGGGCGGTCATTCCCCGCCTCCAAGAGCCTGTCTGGGAAATTGTAGGTGTCTTGCGACCCATCAAACTCCGTTCTGATTCATCTGAGAAATCTGAGGACCTGTGATTCCATTTAGTTGTGGTCTCCATTTTGTTGGCACCGTCAGAGCTGCCTTCTGAATGTTTATGGTCGTTGTTGGACCAGTTGGGGTTGTGTTTCACTGCAGAGTGCTTCTCTGCATCCGTCTTTAGCTGAAAGAGAGAAAGCAAGATCATTTACTGCAAAGAAATTTTCTGAGCTTCTGAACTTTTAAAGCAATATCAAATGATTTCTATGTTCTTTGCAAATAAGTAAAACTGTCTATTGGGGTGTGTGTTAAAATTGAGGGTTTTCCAGGGGGCCACAAGGGGGTGCCAGATTGTCTGTAGGGGGAATTTTTTTAGGGCTGTCAAAGTTAATTTGTACTTAGGATATGAAATATAGAAAAATAAAATATGTTTAACAGTGATTTTAATAATAATATTACATTATATTTAATTCCGCTTTCAGAAAACTGGTCAGAAATTATAGGATTAATTGAATTAATTTTATTCTATTGGTAGCACTAGTTTTAACAGTTAAAAAAAAACATCTGCATATAGTTTTGTGAAGGAAGGGTAGTAAAAAATATTTTTTACAGGTGTTTTTTTAACAAAGGGGGTGCCATATAGCATAGCAGGGTGTGAGCATAGTATAAATGTGTTGTTACATAAATATAAAAATATATATTACATAAATATATGCCTGCCTTTAAATTTAAGAGTCATATATGAGAGTCCTTGCATGAAAAAAAAAGTACATAAAAATACTCAGAACTGATATGCACAAATATATTACATGTCTTTAATGACTGAGATACAATATCATCACTGACAGGCAGCTCATTAGCAACTCATTTATTCAGCGACACCATCAACAGGCATCATAAAATCTGATTATGTGACAAAAGAGCCAACTCGTCCATTACATGACTTTGTAATGTATGTATCCAAGATGACATCACCCCCTTTTAGAAAGCTGTTGTTCAGCTGCTACTGAAAATTCTCATAAAAATTATTGCCAGGGAAAGAATGTTAATAGCCTCCAGTTGTTATCAGGCCAATTCCAAAACATTGTTATCTCAACGCCGATACAATAAATCCTTCCTCCACTCCAGCCCGAAGAATGAGGGGAGACTATATAGGGAAAAGTACAAGGGTGTGGAAGTGAATGGTGGCAGATATTTGGCTTCGTATGCACTTTTGGGTCATGGCTCTAATCTCTCTGAATTTGAAATCATGTTTATGGCTATTAGAGTTGAAAAAGATCTTTGTTACTTGAAATAAAACAAATGTTAACTGGGAAAAAAATTAAACTTATCTAATTTCAGCTTGTAGCCAAAGCAACATTTTTTTCCATATAGTTTAATTTGAAGTAGTAAAATAACTACAACTAAAATAAAAATTAAATAAAAACAAAAAAAAAATAAAAGACTTTAAATTTAAAATGAAAACAGAAACAAAATCAAACATAAAAAACTAATTCAAAATATATAAAAAACACTATAATCATCTCTCAGTGATACTAAACTAACACTATGTACTGGAAACCACATATGGGATTTTTTTTGAAGAACCAAAATCAAACGGAGAAACGGTTTTCATCTGTGGAAATAAATATGGAAGACTGAAGATAAATAAGGTCATGGATTTCACTTTTAAAAACTAACACCAATGCACAAACCAATGAGCCATAGGTGTGGATAAAGTTACTGGCACACAACCCAGTGTGCCACGTCTGGATTTAAAGAGCTCATCTTGTTAGAACAGGCAAGACAGATGCCGTATCTTTGCTTCACTGTACTGGCCCATTTGCTCAGCATATGTTAACCTGCTTTGAGCTTGTAAAGATGATCAATCACCGGGGCAGAGTTGAGTCAGTCCGCTGACTCACACTCACAAAGACTACACAGGCCAGTTCTGATAAGAGCCCACCAATGTTTCATTGAATCAAAAGGGACAATGAAGCAACAGAACCGCTCCCAGAGCAGTTCTGTAAACGTGCAGGCCTGTTTTTGATTAAATATAATGATAACCAGAGATGGAAAATCAAATTAAGGGACTTTTTAACAGTTCAGTGAGATATTTATAAGGCTACTACATTTCCCTGTGTATCTTTACATGGGTGTTCTTCAAAGTCAGTCTCTTTTATGCCCCAAAGTCTAGATTTTTATTAAAATGAACATATTTCAGATAAATATAGGCCTTTTATATAAAGGTCTAAAAAGGTTTACAATGCATACATCATTTATGTTTACCAACAAGTACTAAATTTACCAATATTTTGTGAAAATTTCAATGAATTAGCACAGTCTTCTAGGTCTTTGCACACACTTTGCACAAAATTTTTGCACGTTAAAAAATAAATACGACCTCACGCTGTGTCAATCACGTTTACAAACTGCCTCCGTAACTTATGTCCGTCATAAAAAAAATTCAGACCAGGTTCGATTGTCTGCGTTTTTGCATCCGTAGCAAGCATTTTGATAGGAAACGATGACAAATACAAAAAAATAAAAATACGCATTCGAAGATTTCGGACTCAGTGTGCAAGGACTTTTAGAATTTCAATCTTAACACATGAAAATCCATCATAAAAATATAAATGATTACCTGTTTAAAACAATGACATAGACAATCAAATCAAATAATAAAACCAGTTTAAAATACATTTTGTGAAAACAATTTCTATAAAAGAAAACTGAATAATGTTTTGAAGTTGTTTCTCACGTGAACTTCTGCAGATGTTTCTGATTCTGTAGACCATGAGGCTCTGGTATCAATGACTGACCTGTTCATCCACGTCTCTGTGTGGGACAGATGGGGTGTTGACGTAGGAGCTAAGGGACGAGCTGGTGTTGAGGTCATCTGTGTCCAAGGTGTCACTGATCCCGCTGCTGTTTGAGCTGCTGTCGTCCCAACTGAGAACAAAGAGAAGAGAGAGAGGAACAGTCATTTCTCTACATTTCTGAGGGACAAGATATCAATAAAGTGAAAAGAGCACTGCAAGAGATAAAACAGAATTCACGGATGCAGACTGTTCAGCGTAATATGGAAAATGCAGATTTAAAGAGTAGGAATGGAAAGAAAGGTAAGCAGAAAACAACAGAGTCATGAAGTCTGCACAGGGACAGTCTGAGCATTAAACCTGCATTCCCATCATGCTTGAAACATTAGGCGCGTATCTCTGCTCCTCAAAACTTGTTTTAATTAGCTCTGCGCCTCAAATTCTCAATGCGCTCTGCTTTGCTTTCCCCCATTTCCCACAGTGTTCCTGTCTGACGAAATCCATTAGGATGCTCAGCAGGGCTCAACCAAAATCATATGGGCCATCTAAAATCAGGCTAAAAACACTTTCAGGCAAACAAGTGTTCGTATTTTTTAATATACAGATATATATTATTTTTTAACCTATTAAAATTCAAAAGTTACGGCTAAGATATTTTATATATTTTAAGGCCCGATTTCACAGACAGGGCTTAGACTAAGCCAGGATTAGTCCATAGTTCAATTAGGACATTTAAGTAATTTTTATAAACGTGCTTAAGAAAAAACATTACTGGTGTGCATCTTGAGACAAAACAAAGGCACTGATATATTTTAAGATCAGTCAGTGCAAGTTTCTTTCAGTTGAAACAGCTCAGATTTACATTTTAGTCTAGGACTAGGCTTAAGTCTTGTCTGTGAAACCGAGGGTAAATGTTTTATATTTATTTATTTGAAATCTGTCTTTTTTACACATTTGTCTACTTTAGCTAAAATTCTAAAATTCCTAAAATAATTTTATTTACTTTATTTGAAAATAATAGAAACAACAATTGTGCTACTTAAGATGAAATAAGGCTTTTTAAAAATCCAGGTTGACAAAATCAAGCTAAAAATTATAAGCCTTAAAAAGATCTGAAAGACAGAGAAAATGACATTTGCTGAAATGAATGTAACGTGGGTGTGTAAACAGGAAGTCCCTCCATGCTTGTTCCTAAATCCAAACACAGACTGCCTGAACTCCCACAAGCCACCAGTTTAGGCCACTCCAGCCTCGAGCGATGCTAAGAGAACTAGCTTAAGCAACACTGTGTGGCAACAAAACGTTTTATCAACACCTAAGATACCACCTAATCCTCCTCATTTCTCAGGATCATTCAGGCAAACAAACCAGCCCATAAGCTCATTCACGGGCAGTCATGAATCAAGAGAGGCGTGTGTTCAAACATCCACCGCAATCCTGACGTCCTGCGACTCGGATGAATAGATACTTGTTTTGATATGAACAAAGTCCCCATAGCTCACGTCTGTCATAACTGACTCGACATAACTGGCGTGGAAGGACATCTGTGGTTCCTGTTTTAATGAGCTGTGAGAAAGTTGGTCCCATTGGGGCTATTTGTCACTAAAAGCTCTCACACACACTGTGCTAATGTGTTTGTCTGCTTGAACGTCTCTGCTTAAATGATCTGCTTCATTCATCATTTGCCATATGCTGTCAGATGCTATAGATGGAGAATGCAAACAAATACCAAAAAAGCCCCCAAAAATGAAATGGAAAGAAAATAGACATGAATGAGTCACTTCTTCCTTTTTAAAGACGCCATGAAATCCATTTAAATGCATTCAGTCTTACTGAAAAGTTCCAGCTAAACGTAGACAAAAAAATAAACTTTAATCAGATATACACTTTTAAAAAGCCTGTGTCATCCAAGGAAATGCATAGAAAAAAATATTTAAAAAAATAATTAAATTAAAATTTTAATCAGATATAAAGTCTTTGTCATCCAAGTAAATGCATAAAATAAAATTATATTTATTCAATATTAACTAATTATTGATATTAAAATAAATATTATACATTTAATTACAATTATTTAAACATTCTCATTCTAGAATGAAAAAAATTAAATAACATAGGTCATATTTGTATTAAATACAATAAAAATAATTTAATATCAAATAGAAATTTTAATATTCATTCAATATTATTTATTCATAGTATTAAAAAGATCAATAAAATGTTTCATTAAATTTTTAAAAAATATTCTTATTCCAGAATGAGAATATAGATTTAAAATAATATTAATAAATAATTATTTTATAAACAGAGTAGCAAATACCACTTGTAATTAACTTGTAAAGGTATAAGTGGAAATTCGTTATTAAAAAAGTAAATACTATAGTATTAAGGTCAAAAAGTTATTACTAAGTGAGCCATTTACTACAGTATACATATAAAGTTAGACAACAAGTAAAACTTTATGAATTAATTCTTGAAATGTTATGTTGAATAAATGAGGTCAGCCCAACCAACTCCTATTTAGTTTAGTCACATTTTTTAAGTTACAACAGAACAGTCCAACATATTATTTTCTTGATGACCAGCATGTCAACCTCTCTGATCTTCACAACAACAAAACAAAGTTCTGAACAGCCACACAATACTTCATACATGAAAGAGAGAGAAGCAGAGGGTGTGGGTGGCAGAGAGGGTAGAGGTGGGTCAGAAAGTGGTACATTTATACATGTTCAATGAATTCATCGCTCTGTTTCTTTCTTTCCAATATAATCCAAAGACATTCCTCTTGATATGCCCAAGTGCAAACCATCCCAAAATAGAAGGGGAGTGTGCAATATATTGGTTCTGAAAGAGGCATGGACTACAAACAAAGGAATGTTTTAAAATGCCAGAAAGAAAATAAATATTTTGGGTGAATTAAAAGCACAAAACAGAGTTAAAAGTCGAAGAATAATTGAAGAATTACTTAGAGTAACTACAACCACCCAGATCAAAATATTATGGCTCATCTGTCATAACTCATGCTTTCTCATTTAAAATGAGACAAAAAGCTGATCTGGCTTCATTGCAAATCTGAGCACAATCGTTGAGATCTCTTTAAAAACTGTACAGGTGAGATTTTTTGAGACATATGTGAGATCAATATATCAAGCCAAAGGAAAAAACGCTTATTGTGGATTTTTCCTGTAGCTTGATGCATTTCAAAACATTTCAAAAAAGTAGTCCATCCATCTCATGCAATAATTACCAGGTCTTCTGTAGCTAACGCTCTAACTGTTCTGAATGCTTTGTTCACAGCTGATCACAATCAGTTCTTGAGTTCAAACCACCACAAGTCTAGAGATAGAGATTATATGTGAATAACAACTTAAAGGGATAGTTCCAAAAATGAAAATTAACCCATGATTTACTCACCCTCAAGCCATCCTTGATGTAAATGACTTTCTTCTTTCAGACGATTACAATCTGAGTTATATTAAAAAATGTCCTGGCTCTCCCAACTTTATAATGGCAGTGAATGGGTGCTGAGATTTTGAAGCCCAAAAAGTACATCCCCCCATCATAAAAAGTGCTCCACACAGAGGGATAAAAAAGACCTTCTGCCATTGTCCCGGCTATTCCAATGCCTGGAAGAGCCGGGACATTTTTTTAAGTATAACTGAGAAGGCCTTGTAGTTTTTTATGATGGATGGCACTCTGAAAAAAAGAGCTACAAAATATAACTCTGTTGTATTCACATACACTAGGATGGCTTGAGGATGAGTAAATCATGGGGTAATTTTACTAGCTTTTTAAGTTATTAAATAGCATTAGAAGACTTGGAATATAGCACATGGGTTATGTGGACTACTTTTATGATACTTTAGGATACTTTTAAGGTCGTTTTGTGGCCATTTTGGAGCTTAATATCTTCAGTAAGCATTCATTGTCATTGAATTGAAAAGTGTGATATTTCTCATATGTTTCACAGATAAAAAAATAATAATTCAGGTTTAAAATAACATGAAGGTGAATAAACAACAACACATTTTGGGTCAATCGATTTAAACAAATTCTTCAGTTGTGAAGACTCCCAATGCAGTCTAGGTAAAACAATTAAAGAGGCAAATCATACAGTCAAATCTCCATATAAACAGACACCCGTCTGAGACGCTTTGAATAAAAACAGTAGAAACGCTCTCCGTCTCACCTGCTTTCCACAATCTCTCACCACCAACATCAAAAACATTCACTAATACTTTTAAGCTAATATTATGAATCAGCAAATTAATTACCAGTGACAGAAGACACAGGTCTGACAAGACCAAACAAACACCGTCCCAAAACAACCTGTCATCTACTCCGCCATAGTCAAACACATGCATGCAGAAACAGTGGCCCCGGCCCCCGCCCCTCCCCCGTCTAGGAGATTAGATTAGTGTCAAGCCCCAAAGAAGTAAAAGCATATAGGGGGGTTGATCCACAGGGCAGGAAATTGTTTTTTTTCTAAAGACCTGTTATTAGAGGAGCAGCGTGGAGTTGTGAGCTACAGCTCGACTACACACACTGCCCCGTCCTGTTTGCTTTGGGTGGCCTATCAATTAGTTCTGCAAGGATACCCATCTCTACAGCAACCCCAGCCCTGTTGCCAGGCATTGTGGGAGATCAGGATAGGTACTTTAACCAGGAACAGCAAGAAATAAAGTGCATGGGTCATTGACAAGCTTGTTGCTTTGAGAAAAATGTCTGTGTTGTGGTGGTGGAGACTATTGGTTTTAAAAGTTGGAAAATTACACTACTGTTCAAAAGTTTGGGGTTAGTAGGATTTTTAATATTTCTGAAAGAAGTATCTATATGCTCATAAAGGCTGCATTTATTTAATTAAAAATACAGCAAAAAACAGTAATAATGTAAAATATTATTACAATTTTAAAAAGCTGCTTTTTATTTGAATATATTTAAAAATGTAGTTTATTCAGCAAAGCTGAATTTTCAGCAGTCTTCAGTGTCACGTGATCCTTCAGAAATCAGACTAATATACCGATTTGCTCAAGAAACATTTCTTTTGTCAATGTTGAAAACAGTTGTACAGCTTAATATTTTTGTGGAAACCGTAATACATAATTTTTTCATGATTTTTTGCTGAATAGAAAGTTCAAATGAATAGTATTTATTTGAAACAGAAATGTTTGTAACATTACAAATGTAATAATGTAAATGTCCTGTTGCCAAGGATGTCACTTTTAATCAATTTAATGCATCCTTACTGAATAAAAGGATTCATTCCTTTGTAAAAAAAAAAAAATCTTACTGACCTCAAACGTTTGATCAGTAGTGTATTTAAATAAGTAATACAGACAAAGCGGTGACAGTGTGCTAAATTTTGAGCTTGTCAATAGCAAAAAGCAAGGAAGATGTTTCTTGACACACATGTACCAAAACTGAGAACAATCACAGTCCTCACCTTTCATAGACTGTTATAAAAGTAGATAAAGTGCTTAAATTGTGGCTCAAATTGTCAAAGGCATAATTTGAGTAAACTGTATAATTTTAAGAAAGATGACAATCATTATCTTAGACATTTACTCTAAAAATCCAATCCTTAATCAGTGCATCCTTTGTTTTTTCAATAAAATAAATGTACATTGTTTAGTCTAATTGTTTAATCATTATATATGTTTGATTTTTATTTTCTAATGCATGAATTTTTAAAAAATATTTGTATATAGTATAAATTTATTAAATGTTTATTTTATTCTAAAACTTTTAAAAATCAATGTAAGATCAGTAAAGTGGTGTCACCACACACCTTTATCTTTCACACTCAGGCACTCACACAAAAACAGTCCCACGTGGCAAAGCAACTTTCCACCTCATAAATCCTCAAACAAAGAAAATTCCTCCTCTGTACCTCAGAGTGTCGGAGCCGGGCTGCAGAATTCCCTGGCAAAAGCCTGATCCCGGGACAGCCAGCGAGAAGCCGCTAAAGTTTGGCTGGGTGGCAGGCAGCTTCATGAGTAAAGCTCCACTGCACTCCTTCCCTCGCTCTGCCTTTCACTGCTCTGAGAGAGAGACCGATTCTCCCCAAACACACACACACAAACCCAGCAGCCAACCACAAGCTGAGGGGAGCGGCTTTACCAACTGAAGGAATGGTAATCTGATCACAAAGCAGTCTTTAAGCCCGGCAGAACTTCAAAAGGAGATGGGTGTTGACTCTATAAACTGGTCTCAGAACAGAGCTGGATTAGAGAGAATGTCAAGATGTTAATTAAGCTGAATTATTCATCTGTAATGAGCTAAAGCTTAAAAGCAAATTGGGTTTTCAAGTGGTCTAATATCAAGTGTTTATGGTTCACATATCAGGAACATTTGACCAAGTGAATTCTCACAAATCAACCTAAAGCATCAACTTTGTGTCAGAAGTTACTCCTTAGCAAAGTTAAAACAAATAAGACAATTGGTAACAAAAAATTGATCTATAAAATGAATGTGAATAGAAGTGGTCAACTAATGTATTTTAATGGCCAATGCTGATAGAAATATCTCTAAGGACATATAATATGTGAAAATATGGAACAAAAAATAATGTGTATAAAAAAAAAAAAAAAAAGTATATACAATGTTGTTTTGGACCCCGTCGACTTCCATTGTAAAGGTCTTTGCACACTGAGTCCGAAATTCTCGTCCAAAATTTCTGCACATGTTAAAAAATAAATACGAGCTCACGTTGTGTCAATCACATTTACACACTGCCTCTGAAACTTTCGTCCATCATAAGAAAATTCGGATCAGGTTCAATTTTCTGCATTTTCGCATCCGTAGCAAGCATTTTTATAGAAAAGGATGACGAATACGAAGAAAAAAAAAAACACAAACAAAAATTTCGGACTCAGTGTGCAAGGACCTTAAAGACAAAAACACTTCTTCAAAATATCATCTTTTATATCCACATAGGAATGAAAGTTATATAAGTTTGGAACAACATGAGGATGATAAAATGATGATAGAGTTATTTAAATATTGTTTAAATAATATTATAGTACTTACTGATATTTTGAATGAGCTTTAATTTTTACATTTTTGTTTAAGTTTTAGTAGTTTTGCTATGCACTTTTGTCATTTTAATTAGTCTTTTTAAGTATTTCTATACAGCTTTAATTTTATAAATCTTTATAAGATTTCAGTTTTTAACAGTTTTTTTTTTTTTTTGAGTTTTTCAACTCAAACACGTTTCAGTTAGTTGCCAAGGCAACATTTTAATGTTATTTTTTTTTCAAGTTTTTCCAATTACATATGTTTATATTTTGCTTAAGATTATGTTTAATAGTTTTAGCTAGCAATAACACGAACAACATTTTAAAGAAATAAGCAAATGTGTTTTTGAAAGTTTGTCTATCCTCTCAACAGGACAGGTTTGACAGTCACCGTCTTCACATGAGTTAGATCTGGACATCTGTGTTGTGTCGTTAATGCCAGGTGACCTTACAGGTTTGAGGCAAGGCAGGTTCCTACATGAAACGTGTTTGTGTGTAAGTATTAAGTGTATGTGTGTGTAGCTGTATGAAGGAGTAATCTTCTTAAGCACACCAACTTCTGTGATAAGTTACGGCTTAAGTGTTTTTTTACAGCTTGGAAGCATAGTCCACCGTGATACGAGTGTGGGAATCCATTTTCGGTTTACAGATCTGTCTGGGGTATAGCGGGTGGCTAGCTTGTGGCTAAAGGTACATAAAGTCAATAAGTGACTAACCTACAGACTTCACCAAACCTGGCCAATTAGTTCATTCCACAATGCTTCACATTCTCATGCCCTGTTGTTTACAAAAGTTTTTTAAGGGTCACATCCCATAGTTAAAGGTCAAGCTGGCTTAATCCTATGCGGAATATCCTGCTAACCGAGATGCAATTTTGTTGCGTTTACCAAAACAGCAAACTGTTTTTGGCCTCAAACATTGGCAGAAAACTTTGTGGGCAAACGAGACCTTATATATGTAGCGTCTGAGCTTTTTTCGTTTACAAAAATCCATAAAACCAGAGGTAGCCGCTAATCTTGTTAGCGTTAAAACCATTGAAAGTGCAAATAGATGTCTAAAAATCTTGGGGAATGTATATATATACAGTGTGACCAGAGGTTTCTGTCTTCATAGAGCAGTTTTGAGCATGTGAATTTGTATAATAACACAGAGGCACACAGAAAGAGAGAGAGAGATTCCAGCCCTCGTGCCCAAACCTTTGCCGCCAGACGTTTGTAATGACAGAGCTGCTAGTGAGCGTGAGGAATTCAGAGTAGTTCCTTTCTCTATCCCGCTCGCATTCTCTCTCTCCTTCATCTTCTTCAACAAACAAATGTAACAAAGACGACAACTTTTCAGGTCTCACACTTCGGTTACGTTAGTGTTGGTTTTCCAGGGAACCGCAGAGCATGATTTGCATTGTTTTGAATATGGAAAAAAATGGTTAAACGTGCAAGGCAAATATAAGCACCATGCCACAACACAGTAGACTTGCAATTCCTAAAAAAAGTGCTTGAAAGGCAATGTATGATAAAACCAATCACAATAATGTATATTACCTCACTATTATTGTGCTGTAAATATACAAATATGCAGATGCAGCAATGACCAAATATGATCAATAAGTAAATAAGTCAACCGACATTTTTTTTTTAAATAAGTCTCTTATGCTCACCAAGGCTACATTTATTTGATCTAAAATGTAGTAAAACAGTAATATTGTTAAAAAATTACAATTTAAAATAACTGTTCTTTTTTAAATATATTTTAAAATGGAATTTAATCTGGTGATGCACAGCTGAATTTTCAGCATCATTACTCCAGTCTTCAGTGTCAATGCTTAAGTGCTTAATACTTTTATAGAAACGTAATATTTTCTTCTTTGAATAATAGAAAGTTCAAAAGAACAGCATTTATTTGAAATAGAATTCTTTAGTAACATTATAAATGGTTTGGTGTCTCTTTTGTATGCTAGTGTATTTACACTGAGATTAAACATAAGTAATATGCTATTTGTAATTGCATGACTAATAGTGGGCAGAGTTAGTGAAAATAGCCTTTGCAAACAAGGTTGGAGGGGGAAAAAAAGGTGTTTAGAAAAAGTAGTACAGTTCTCACCTCACAAATATGGCAAAAAATATATATTTACATAAAATAAAGATAAATATAGTAAGAAAAGAGCTTCATTGTAGCTAAAATGGGTCTGTAGGAGCCACCAGGATACTGAAAGCACATGACAATTTCTCCATTGTTGTTTTCTTTCCTTCCTGTGTTTCCATCCCTCTGTTTTCGCTTCTATGTGTTCTTTTGTTGCAAATACACATGCCACGCTGAAACAACACAAATACTCTCTTTTTCTCGCTTTTTTCTGTCTCTGACTTCACTCACACGGAATACACACAGCGACAGCGCATGCTGGTAGACATAAGCTGTAAATTTTGCACTGAATAATAAAATCGCCTATAAAATATCTTCACAAAATAAAAATAAATAAGATCACAACATGGACTGTTCATACTATAGTAGTTAAGCTACAAGATATTAATAATTTTAAGCATCCCTTTAAAGTAGTAGCTAACCTGTGGGAGGGATGGATGGATGGACGGATGGATGGATGGATAGATGGATGGATAGACAGATAGACAGTGTTTGTAGCATTTTCTTACATTAAACCACTACTTGTTGAAAAATAAGTTTGTTACTGGAAAAAGCTTTTTAGGAAAAAATGTTTTGAAAACAACTTGCTACTGAAAAATGTAGATAAATGAATATCATTGCTACTTTTAGTCAGTTACTCCTCATCACTGCATTCAGAATCCATTTATATGACTAATTCTCCCTCTCTTTCTCTGTCACACATAAGTTAGTATGGGGGTGGGGGACTCGTGTGTTGATGGATATCCTCCTCCCTCTGTCTTTCAGGCTGTTTCTCTGTTTCTTTTCTTTTCTCTGTCCCTCCATCTCCTACTTCCTGTTCCCTGGCCACGTTTGCATGTGAATGGGCCACGGGGTGTGATGGCTGTGCCGAGTGATTAAGATCATTGTCTCAAGCATCCAATTAGCACTGTTAAAGGTGTGATTCCTCCCCACAAAAACAATCGCATTGTCCACGAGAACACTTTCAGAATCTACCAAGTTGCAAAACCTCTCGTTCAAACAATGTCATGCAAACCAGCCAAGACTGATGTTCCCAATTTAAGGAAAAATCACAAATGGGATTTCTTTAATATCTCACTTGATTTTTTAAGACAGACTTAAGATGAGTTTGAGTCACAAGTCTTCTCTAGAGTTTAGAGAGATCTCAACAATTTGCAAAATAATTCTAGTAAGGAAGATAGGAGAAGAAACAATTTGAGACAAAGTTGAGACCCAAATAAAACATAGCTCAGTTTTCTTAGAAGAGTTCTCAGCGTTCTTAGGAATAGTTCACCCAAAATGAAAAATTGCTGAATATGTACTCACCCTTAAGCCATCCATCCAAGATGTAGTTGAGTTAGTTTCTTCACTGTAGCAAATTTGGAGAAATTTAGCATTATATCAGTTACTCACAAATGGATGCTCTGCAGTGAATGGGTGCCGTCAGAATGAGAGTCCAAACAGCAGATAAAAACATTACAAAAATCCCCAAGTAATTCACACCACTCCAGTCCATCAATTAATATCTTGTAAAGAAAAAAGCTGGGTGTTTGTAATAAACAAATCCATCATCAAGATGCATTTAACTTCAAACCATTGCTTCTGGCTACAATATGAGTCCTCTATTCAAAATGCTACTTTCTCCATTGAAAAAGTCATCTCATCTGAATCACGAGAGACATACTCAGATCAACAACATTTACAAGTGAAACAGTCCATTTCTAAACAAATATGTGAGAGGATAATGGGATGGACTTTTTCACTGGAAAAAGCGTTATTTTCTTTATCAGCTTGTTTGGACTCATTCTGATGGCATCCATTGGTGAGTAAGTGATGCAATGCTAAATTTCTCCAAATCTGTTCTGATGAAGAAACAAAATACGTACATCTTGGATGGCCTGGGGGTGATAGCATCAGCAAATTTTCATTTTTGGGTGACATATTCTTTTAAGAACGAGCAACTTTTCTGTAACAATTTCTTAATGGTACCATCCAGAAACTTGCGTCTCCATCGGATGAGAAACCATTGAGCATTGGCTGCCAGTCATGTGTTGTATGTATAGACTGCGCTAAAGGAAGTAGCTGTTTCCTCAGATGTCAGATAAGAGTTCTTTCTTTCTCGTGTCCCATCCACTTAACTGTTTGGAGAGCGGTTCGCTCTGCTGTGATTGCAAAGCCCCCCTCAGAGCCCATGTTCACCCGTCCTAAACCACAGAGGAAGCAGTTCTCTCTTCATATCGCTTTCTCCATCAATACCAGACGTGTCAAGGGCAAATGGACGGATGTTCTTTTGCATCCTTTATTCACACTGAAACAACAAATAAACCCATTTATTTCCTATTTCCAAAACATTTGTTTTGTATTTTCCCAAAAGTTTGTTTCCAAATGTCTTGCTCAATACGACAATAAAAAAAATAATTGCACGGGTGGCGGCTTAAGCAGCTTAAAAGTGAAGAATGCTTCACATGCTGTCATTTAGTCTGTCCTGAGGGCTTAAGGTGAAAGAACCAGACTTGCACTCATTGCAGTTTTGGCTATGGATGGGGTTAATGACTTAAACGTAACAGATGACAATAGGCAGAGGTTGTGTCTCCCTTTGTGCTGGAATTCTGTTGGCAGACTTAAATGACTGTCTGGGTTTCATTCACTCATGTTGCCAACTTACCAATAATAGCCCAGCAGGTTTCAATGGCAATTTGCAAATGTAAATGTGAAATATTATAAAATTAGACCTGGGATTAATAACGTGTTAACATGCAGTTAACTGATGTTGCTAGAACATTAACCCTATCTATTTTCTAAATGCATATTATAGATTTTAATAGGTTGTAAACAATTAATCTGTGCATGTCTCATTTTTAAAAATGTTTGACCTCATAATGTTTAATCAAAAATGTACTTGATCCTCCAGTGAAAAGGATTGACTTCTTGTGATGTTCACAGATCTTCTCCAATCATTCAGTCCAATTAACCCTTGCTTCCGCAAGCTCATGACAATCTATCTCTAATTTTAAGTGCAATGCATGTCGCAAAATCCAATCCACTACTGATGGATAGAACCAACTCCCTGCCCTACATTTCTTTTTTTTCGATAATCTGTTAGACTTGGATGTACATCACAATATGAAAGAAAAAATCTGTTGCTACTTCTGTTTTATTGCAACTTTTAGATGTTATTTATTTTGTTTTGACCCAAAGTAAATAAATAAATTAAAATAAAAACTATAGAAAAAAATAAAACATTAAAATAATATCATAAAACAAAATACAATTTAAAAATGCTAAATAAAAAGTTGAGAATGAGGCAAATAAAGCAAATAAAAACAAAAACTTTTCAAAACAAAAATAAAAAGCCATAACAAAAACAAAACTCTGCAAAACAAAATAAAAGTCACAAAAACAAAACCCTGTAAAAAATAAACTCACAACAAAAACAAAAAATAAAATTCAAATCTGATATAACAAACAGCTAGATAAAAGCAAATGTAAATAGTTAACACTTGATCAGAAATGGTCAAGATCAGCCAAAACAAACTGTAGATTTAGTTACTGGACACTATAAATGCTCAGCCACAAATACAAAAACAATTCAGCTGTCATCCTCAATAGCACACTTACTTCACTGCCTAAGCCTAGACCAGTCTGTCATGTGCAAAGTGTTCAGTTTCGCCCTCTCGTCATCCATTTGTATCTACACTGTACAGTTACAGCTGATCACAGGGACACATATCAGATCCCTGAGAACCAGACACACCAGCTCTATCAAAGATCCTAATCAGTCTCGGCCATAACACTACCGCCACTGTGCCCCTACTGCCGAGTCTGCGTGTGTGGTGAGGAGCGTGAAAGTGGAGAGAGATTTTTTTTCAGCCCTCCCATGCACTTAATGACTGTACCTGCTGGGCTATCATGAACAATAATGCTTGTTGGCAAAAAGGCAAGTTGCCAGCTCATCTCTCCTTTTCTGACTTTCTCCTGGTGGAGAGCACATTTGTGTAGGCTGAAGGGTCTGATAATCCTACAGACTTCCGGTCACATAGGGAGAAATATGAATTTATCAACAGCCAAACAACACTGGCGGGCACTGACAGAACACAAAATTGCTTTCTAAAGAAATATTAGCACAAGACACAATCATTTTGACACCTAAAAACAGTGGGAGGAAAAGAAAAGTAGCACATTCAATTCCATGTAAAACGCCTTTGGAAAAATATTCTAGGTTGCAATGCAAGTCATAAATCAAACCTTGCTTAAAGGGGACATATCATTTTCAGTGCTCTTATGTAAGACATACTCACACGCAAAGCTCCCTCCTCGGTACATCTTAGCTACAAAAATCTCATTCAGAAACATAAAGGTATTGTCTAGGCTGGGTGGTGTACTGTATATCCGCAATATATATTTGCAATGACTTTAACTTGCAATATACTGAATAGGTGCAATACATTTCAGACAATTTTTTTTAACTAATTCTGCAAAATTACTTTCTGTGAATCAGTTCAAACTGTTTTTGTCGTTACTCAAAAAAAGTGTTTGTGTGCCATTTTTCATATTTTAAAATGTTTTTGTAAAAATATTTACAGGTAAACACTTCTGTTCATTATACTTTTTTAAAATATATTCCTCCTCATATTTAGTATTCAGCAACTTAGCCCACCCTGACAAATTAAAGTATAATGTACGCTGGAAATAACATAGAGGTTATTTACTTTGAGGTACAGTAATGTAAACTGATCTGACTGAATGCCTCACACCAAAGGCATTCATATGCATTGAAATGAAGGACTGAAACGCACTGACCCACAGATGTGAGTGTGCAATATGGCACATTTCCTCTGTGTGTGGGTGTGGATTTGACCAGGTCTCTGCTTTCAGTCCAGACTTGGTCCCTAAGCCCCTTTCTTCAGGGTGAGACGCCCCGATCACGTTTCAGAGCCGCGTTTGAACTGCCTCAACCAAATTACATAGTCAAACACAATGTAGCAGTCATCACAGACCTGAAAAACGGACATCCCTCCACCGGCAGGAAACTACACGGGGATTCAGACACCACATACTTGAGACGACTGTCATTTTTGAGGGAGTGTCTGCATTTCTATGCAAAAGTATATTAAAAAAAATAGGAGGTCCTATTTCCTTTACTGCAAAACACGTTTGACATGAACATTATGTAGCAGATCAATAAATAGACTCCAGAAGGTGTCAGTAATGTGGAAAAAAGCTAAATAATGACAGTTAAATTTATACTATTAATTTTTGTCTAAATAAATTAAAAATAAAACACTAAAAAATAAAATCAGTCATCTTAAAAGCAAATTTTGGCATTTTAAAAGTGAATTTTCTAATGTACAGAATGAAAATTTTATATTCATTTTGAGATTTGCTAAAGATTAAATGTTCAGTGTTTAAGTGTTTCAGTGTTTACAATACATTGAATTACTAAACAAAAAATTAAAGAAAATAAAATGAAATAAAATTATAAAAAAATTAAAATATTTTTATAACTAAAATTACCTAATACTTTTATTTTAATAAAATTAATAAAATAAAAATAAATAACATTTTTAAATAAATATTTTTTATTTATAAAAACATTAATAACCGATATGGTGCCAATATACTGTGCATCCCTAGTTATACTAAACAGACCAAAATATAGATTAAATAAAATGTATTATCTGCAAGACAAATATTGTCCAAGCAAAACAAGACAAACCTTGATGCTTCATCTGAGACATTAGCTGAAATGAATCACCAGAGAGTTTGGCTTGTGATCTGATCACAGGAGTTTTGACCGAATATACAGTACAGCGCAAATGAATTAAAATAATCTTCTGCAGCATCCACACCATCCAACTCCAAAACCAACATGGCTCCCTTCTCGATGGAATTTAAGCGGCTCTCAGAAGGATGCATCACTAAAGTTTGCACCGCCTCATCTTTCTTCACCGACCCGGACTTTGTTATGGCAGATTTGATGACAAAGCAAGTCAAAATAACGTGAGCGAAAACACCTAACTCTTTTTTACACCAGCTGGTGTTGGAGAAAGAATCCACTAAATTATACATGACATCAAGCATTTCCAGTAAGAAAGAAGACAGAAAAGGAATTCCCATTGGATTCTTGCCATTCCTGCCCTCAAGCTACATTTCACGATGTCTTAGATCATCCCTCCTTCATCTGTATCAATCTGGGCACTAAGACGATATCTTGACAGGTACTGGGCACAGAATCCTGCAAAAACACCTGGCTGGGCTCAAGAAAATGACCTTATTTGGAGAACAGTGGATCTTACAGGGCTTGTCTCTAGGTCATCTGTCTGACTTTCCTTATTTTATGCCAACATTTTGATCGACTGCCATTTTATCTGTGAGATGTTCTGCACTGACTTCATCAAGGACAGGGCAAGTTCAGTCATGAAGAGTCAGACTTTTAATTACAGACTAAGTCTAGTCCACTTTGCAGGACAGGACTGTCAGAGCAACATTTGAAGAGATAGTTCACCCAAAAATGACTAGGGCTGTGTATTGGCAAGAATCTGGCGATACGATACGTATCACGATACAGGGGTTGCGATACGATATATTGTGATACATTGCGATACTGTAAGCAAGGCGATATATTGGGATATTTCTTATTTTAGGAATAGGATATATTTTTAGGAAAGCTGTCATTAAGAGCACACCACCATATGCAAACCTTAGAAATAAATAAATACATAATTGTTTAAACAGAACACACTGGGATTTGCATTTGCAATAATCAGTCCCTGTAACATTCAACGTTATAGAACCACTTTTTGTGCAGCACGAGTCAAGGGGGAAAAATTAAAGTGCTTGCAGGATTCTTTACTTAAATGTATGTATAAAATGTATTTTATAAAAAAGACCATATATATTTTTAGACCCTGCTTTAAAGGTTCACAGTTTAAGTTTACAATTGTAATATACAATGTCATAACATTTTGATCTGAACAAAAACTGACATCTGCTTAGTATTAATGAAAAATAAAGTGCTTGCTGGATTCCTAATGAAAACAAAACAAATGTAAACAATAAAATGAATACAGATGTTGAACATTCTCAGAACCTTTCAACTTGGATTTCACAGGTTTTTCAGTTTGTATTTGTTCCACGTGAATCAGCGAGACCGCGACGCGAACACCGCCCAACTGCACAAAACACCCCCGACCACAGTTGCCAACTCCCGCGAGACAAATAAGCAACCGCAGCTTCAAAAACAAGCCCAAAACAAGCCCAATATTTTTTGATGATTTATTATCATCAATATTATTTATTATCAATTACCAATAAATGAGCCTGCAACATATTACAGTGAAACCACTCTTTTATCTATTTTACAAAAATTAGCAAACTGCAACAAAAGTGGGAACAAAACTCATCTTCACCTGTGAGCAGAATAGGATTGGAGAGATGGAAAAAAGGAGAAAAGCACAAGAGCTTCAAAGGGGAGCTGTAACATAGCCACATATTTATAGCCTAAAATATATTGGGATCATTCTATGGAAATGTCCATTTTTCTGTCCCTAGCCTTTACAGAAATATTACACTTAAACACTTGGTTACAATTTTTTATATATATATTTTAAAATGAAACAATGATGTGTAATGAATTACACCTTCTTGAGCCATCAATGTGGCAATATTTGTTTTTAATTAATTATAAAGAATTCCAAGCTCCACAAAACTGCTCGTCCCCACAGCCATGTACAGAGGGAACGTGCTTTATTTTGAGGTCAAAAACAGGTTTTTCTTCCATTTAAAATAAAATAATGTATACATAACTATCCAATAAATTACATAAAAAACAAAATGCCACATAAATATTATAGAAAAATATATAAAATATTATATTAAATTATAATATATATATTATAGTAAAAAATAAAATATTAAATAATATTATAAAAAAGATTTTTAAAAAAGCATTAAGCTGTCATTAAAGTGTATTCATGAAGTCAAAAGGTAATCTAATAATGTGGTCTAAGTTTAAATGTTAAAAAAAGAAATATATTTTAAGACATCTTGCCATACCAGGCTATTCGAACCAAATGTATTTACTCAGTATTAGGATATGACTACATGTTTTTTTATATATTACAGCTCGTGATAATTAATACATTACAAAACATTGTAAAAATTAGGCTAAAAGAAAGAAAGTCACCCCTCTCCTCTACGTCTACTTCTGTCATCGCTTGGATTACAGCGTCACGCGTCTTCTTTTTGAATGTGATTTTTCTTCAATGAGGAGCGGAACATATGGCAAATTACTCTATGGCTCTTATATTATTGCACTGGTTGGCTATTAACTGCGAGCAGACAGCGTGTCAATCAATGCATTGGAGAATACGGCGAACATAAATAAAGAAACGAAGTTGCTTGTCAGATTTCCCTAACAAGCAACCATATTTTGTAAAATAAGCCCAAAAAAACGCAACCCGCGACCAGGGATTTTTTCCCGCAACTTTACAAAAAAAGAAGCCCAAAGTCAGGTATAATACGCGGACTTGGCAACTGTGCCCCCGACACGAGAGAAAGCTGCAGCCGCGCAGCGACCCTGCCGCCCGCCGCACCCCGCGCGAAGGCTTTTCACACGGGGGGGGCAAGCGGCGGGACCGAGGTGGAGCTCGAGCCACGGTCCCGGGGCGGACATTACCACAAAAGCCCAAATGACGCCACACTTCAGCTTTGTACACCGAAACGAGAGCTGGAACAATTCTTTCATCCCCCATTACTGGCAGCGAACTATATTAACGCAAACATTAGTGGTGTGCTCTAATGCTAGTATTTCCTGTCACTGTTTAAGTTCAGAGATGAAGACTGCCATCTAGCGGTCGGGATATGAACTAAAAACGAAACAACTGCCATGAATCCTGTATGATTTTTTTTTTTAAATATCGATATTCCGTTTTTGAGAATCGATACAGTATCGCCAAACAAAATATCGCGATACTCACGTGTATCGATATTTTCTTACACCCCTAAAAATGACCCACACATTTTTTTTAAATGTTTACGGAAGTATCCGTAAACCCAATCATTTTTCCTATAGGTTTTTTTTTTTAAGTCTTGGAAAGTGGAAAGCCATTAACCAAATCAACCCGCTACGAGGTGAACCACATTACAAACTTTGATTTGAATCAAAAAATTAAAAAAATCTGGGAAACATATACATACATAATGTACAAAACAGTGCACTTAATGGGATAGTTCACCCAAAAATTTAAATTACCCCACTCTCACCCTCAAATCATCCTAGGTGTGTATGACTTTCTTCTTTCAGACGAATACAATCGGAAGTTATATAAAAAAAATATCCTGGCTCTTCCAAGCTTTATAATTGCAGTGAATGGGTTTTAAGATTTTGAGGCCCAAAAAAATGCATCCATTCATCATAAAAAGTGCTACGCACGGCTCCGGGGATTTCTTCTGAAGCGAATTGATGCGTTTGTGTAAGAAAATATCGATATTTAAACTTTATAAACTGTAATCTCTAGCTATCGTTAACTGTCGTACGCCTGTTTACGAGAGAGTGGTGTTCTAGTGGAAGATGTAGGTGTAGCGTAAGCAGGGCCGTTCCATGCTGACTCGGGGCCCGGTGCGAGGTATGGAGCGGTGCCCCCCTGGGTCCATTTGCAATCGCTTTCCGGGGGAGGGGGGGTTTGATTCCGTTCGCCGCGAGGTAGGGAGCGGTGCCCCCCTCGGTCCGTTTGCAATCGCGTTCCGAGGAGGGGGGGTTGGATTCCGTTCGTCGAGGGGCCCTCTCACAGCGCGGGGCCCGGTGCGACCGCACCAGTTGCACCGCCCAAAGGACGGCCCTGAGCGTAAGCTCCGGTGAGAAGTGATGAATGCGGAAGCACAGAGGAGAGAGCAAAACAAAACACCGGTTACGAATTAGAAGTACAAAACGAGGATTTGTAAAGAAAAATGTGTACCAGTTTGTGGAAGCTAGAGATTATGTTTTTTTTTAAGTTTTAAATATGGATACTTTTCTTACACAAATGCATTGATTCACTTCAGAAGGCTTTATTAACCCCCAGAGCTGTGTGGAGTACCTTTTATGATGTATGGATGCAGTTTGTTGGGCTTCAAAATCTCAACAGCCGTTCACTGCCATTATAAAGCTTGGAAGAGCAAGACATTTTTTAATATAACACCGAATGTATCCGTCTGAAAGAAGAAAGTCATATACACCTAGGATGGCTTGAGGGTGAGTAAATCATGGGGTAATATTCATTTTTGGGTTAACTACGAATCCCATGCAATTAAAATTAAAAAGGAGAAATATAAAACTAATGTTTTATAGATAGATAGATAGATAGAGAGACAGATAGATATAGATAAAAAAATATAAAATAGTTTGAAAGTGCTGGAAGTCTTAATTACGTCATTCACAGTGCCTCATTGAAACTGCTTCTTTTGTCACAATTCTCTGATTGGTTGAGATTCTCTGAAGAATCATGGGAAATGTAGTTTTTCACCAGGAATCCCAATGTTAAACATGATTATTTACAAAATAAGTTGAAATGATGTGGGTTGATGGCTTCAACAAAAGCATATACTATCGATTAACAACCTCGTTGCTCACAGTAGATCTGTTTATAAGTTATCGCTAAAAATCAGTTCCCTATGGAAAATATTAATAGGATTTTTAATTACAGAACCTGACAACATTGGACCCCACTGACTTTCATTGTATGGCCATTTTTCAAACATTTTCTTTTGTTTTATAGAATAAAGAAAGTCAGAGGTTTGGAACAACATGTAGGTGAGTAAATAATGACATCAGTGGGCAGCTTATGATGATCACTAACAAAATATCTTGCAAATACACTAGGAAAAAGAAAGAAAAAAAAGACTTTTTTTTCTTGTTTTTGAGGCTTCTTTCAGCTCCAATCGTTCCATCAATCATTCCAGTAGCACATTCTTGCAACATCAACTTATCTCCCCACCCACTGCCTTTTCACTTTCATTTCTTAGCCCATTTCTTACAAATCATCTCTAATGTATTTGTTTTCTACCTCTACATTTTTCATTTCCTTTTTCAAGCTGACTTAACCAATGAGTCACAGCTCATCAGATGTTTTTAATCATAAATATGTCGACCGCTGTCAGTTCAGAGTGTGTTTAGTAAAAACACAGACGGCTTTACATGTTCACACAGAGTGTTGTTGAGTTTGAGGAGACACAGCGCAAACGGCGAGGGATGTGGGATGTTAAAAACAGCCGCAGGGCCTGCAGGACGGCACAAAGGCACACCGAACGTGAGAACACATGCATAAAGAACTGAATGTATGTCTAA